>CBVK0101537207.1:0-31967 GCA_900067695.1 Picea abies | reverse complement strand
GAGATTGTTCAATGGTGCACAGACAACTTCATCTCTAAATGAAGAATAATTCAATTGCAAGGTCATCAAACAATGTTTCTATCTCCTTCAGAATTCTCCAAAATGATACGACTCCCTACAACTACCATGCGATTAACAAACGAAGAGGTCGGTGACTTTTTGAATCAACATAAACGAGGAAATAGGTTTTTAAGGAATTATTTGGAGAACCAAACCAGTAACCTTCAGACTTCTAGGATTGAGGTAACTTCATTAAATACGCTTACAAAGAATTTGCACGCTTGTTCACCTACATTATCGAATATACCGTGTTTATAACAAGAAATGTTATATATGCTCTACACTGTGCTTTTCATGAAAAATCCATTATTGTTTGGGGTTATCTTGTCTCAAACAAATTTTTTTTCTAATTGAATAACCTTAAAAATACTCGAAAGTTTTATATGACTTATAAATTCATTTTATCCATCGCTTATGGCCATGTGTTTGAATAATTTCCAAGGGAAAAAATGTTCATTTTAGGTTGGATCCAGTTTATACATGGCATTTGATTTTGTATAGGTATAAGCTCAATACAATTTTTACTCAATGCATAAAAATTTCATTTCAGAATTCAAAAAATTAATTTTTGGTCATAGTATGACACAAATATCCCTAGAAGAAGATACCTTTCTCTCTGGGAAAGGAGCTTATGAAATATCTGAATAATTTAT
Organism: Picea abies; assembly: GCA_900067695.1. Lineage (NCBI taxonomy): Eukaryota > Viridiplantae > Streptophyta > Pinopsida > Pinales > Pinaceae > Picea > Picea abies. The sequence goes on along the minus strand of CBVK0101537207.1, from coordinate 31,254 downwards.
TGTTATCAGATTGTTTGGTAGTCATGAGAAACCTTTCTTTTTACCATTCTATGTATTAGATAAAATCTTTGTCGGAGAAATGAGAAAACAATACAAGACTTGGGCCCACTTCTTCCATGACAAGAGGAAAAAGAAATTCATACCCATACCATGGAAAATTGGGAAATTTACGATGAAGCATATAACTTACCTTGATGAATTGGTAGGACATCATGAACAATTGGGATTGAAGGAATCTAAATTTGTTGAGGGTTTTCAAATAGACAATAAATTTACTACACATATGGAGTTAGCAGGGTATTATTCACATTTTACTAAAATTCAACAGTTTCACGAGGGTGGTGGAGATAATTTATATCTCCATGAAATGTCATCCTTCCAAGTTTTAAATGACACATGAGAACTAAACAACACCAATGAAGGACACAAACAACATGACATGGAAGTGACAAATCAAAACCCTAATTTTCCAACAACATCCCAAAGAAGCATTCCATCAAGAATGAAGAATAAAACCAGTGGAATAGATACCAGAAAAACATCAGTTGGAGGGTTAGATGATGGTGGAGATAAAGACCCACCAAGGAAAAATATAAAAAAATAACATATTACATATACTCATGTGAAAATAAAAAGGAATACACCATCAATAGGGTTAAGCATACCTAAAGTACAAAAGAGTCCCCATGCAGTGGACATGGATGAGCTCATTGAAGAACCTAGCTAGTTTTCACAAAGATTATTGGAGATGAGGGAAATTGTTGATGCTTTGATTACCCAAGATCCTAAAGTATTTGAATATGAATTTGTTACTTTTCACCACACGACCTACGATCATGAGACTACGAAATTGTTACTAGGAAAAGTAAATACTAAGAATAAAATCTCATCGAAAACATGGAAATATCCAATTGATTTTGATGGGGTACCAACATAAAATATTGAAAACTTCTGTAACATCTCTCTCTTGCGAGCACATGTTATTGACGTATTCCTTGAGGACACTTTCATGCGAGTGATCTAGTTATATTATATGATTATCTGTTTTTCTTATGGATTATTATGATGATGTTGATGGATTATGATTTGTGTTGTTTGATATCTATGTATTGACAAATGCTATTGACGAGTTTCCCCTGAGTGTGCAAGGCACTTGACAGATTGAGGATTTCGATGGCATCAATGGACCTCCTTGGAATCCGAATTGAGTCAAGGAGTGGATTATATTGGTTTGAGTATTTCATTTATGCATAAGTGACCTATGATCAATTATATTATGATTTTTTTTTATGGATCATTGACAATGTTTCATTGATGGATGTATGCTGACAATTTCTTGCTAATATGATTCACATAAGGAGTAAAGAGGCCATGCACATAGACTAGATAGTGAGGGAGAGGTGTGGAAGCATCACTGTCACAGCCTACTAGCACTCCCGTCGTGGCTCGAATTGTAGGTTAACGATTAACTAGCTCAATAGATCCACAATGTCGTGAGGGAAGACTGAGACAATCGCTCACAAATATTTCTAAGGGGTGCGCAATAAGGTAGGGTGCTTATTCTCTACAAGCCCTTAGTCTCTGATAAGTTCATTTGAATGGAGTGTTGACTCCAAGGAGTTGGACAACTACCAAAACTAGTCAAGGGCGAGTGGCACCCTTGGAGGATGGAGTGCATCTTGAAGGGGACGCCACATAATTAAAAATTGGAATCAAAGACGAGTGGCACCCTTGGAGCATGGTGTGCATCTTGAGGGGAACGTCGCTAAATTAAAACTTGAGTCAATGAATTTAGGTGGCCTAGAAAATTTTAAGCGAGTATTAAACCTCGTAAAATCTTGAGCACTATTGGATTAATTAATTACTTAATCAATTAATTAAAGAGTGAATTTAGTAATTGTAACCACAATTGAATTCTAAGCCTATTCAAAATTTAACCTGAATCTAAGTTTGGTGAGAATGATAAAACCAATTTATAAATTGAACAAAATAGGAAAGAGGTAAATAGATTTAAGAAATTAAGAAATATAAGTTTAACCTAAAGATTGAGTTAATACACTTATGTGCAAGAAATTCCATATTAAAATGTAATATAAGAAGGGATTAAAGCATGAAATAATAAGTGCACTCATAGAAGGGAATCTAGAGTCTAACTACCACTAGTTTAACTAGGAGAAGACTCATATTTTAACTCAACTCATATTTAATAATGCATCAGACATTAAATGGAAATAAGAGGAATAAAGAGACAACTAGGAGTGATTTAAGGAGCACTTTTAGGATGGGTGAGGGAAATTGACTTTTATTAAATTAAATTATGAAATTTTCTTGTGCACCTTATGGAGAGGGTGACAAGTGTATGGGAGAAATAATTCTTAATTAATTTTTAAAAAGTGAATTAAATGTGCAAGTGAATGTGTCATTAAGGAAACTCTTATAAAAAAAATAGGCTAGAGGAGGAATGGAGCACACGGGTTATGGGCAAGGTTATGCTACAAAAATTTTGACTGGTTTTACTTGTAAGAGTTGGGATACCCAGCTTGAGAGAGGGTTGTAGCTCTACCTTGTGAGGTGAGATGGGAGATAGAGGATCTCTGGTTGTGTGTGTGTGGCCCCTTTATGGCTCGCGGGGCTAAGGGGGAAGAAGAGTGCTCCTAGTGTTGGATGGGAGGTACCGGTGAAGTCTCTACATTTAGCAAGTGCAAGGATGGACAAATCATCAGTTTCCAAAGAACATCTCCAAGCCCAGCTTCACCGATGATAATACTCTCATAGAGATTTGCATTTGTATATGTAGTTAATTTTCATTTTTTTTATAAAATTTGTATTGTATTTCTGCCTTGGATTGCATGTGTCCTTGATGGTTGAGTAATATATAAGATAGTGGCTCTAGTATGGATATTCTCCAGAATTCAACCAGATAATTGAAACTCCTAAATTGTGTCCCCTAATGGTGTATCTGATTGTAGCAATTGTATTAAATTTTGTTGTGTATTGTCATTTTCTGGTAGGGTAAATGAGTGATTAAAGTAACTTATTGTGAATCAATCTTGTTTCCATATATGTGTAATCAATTGAGAGTCTGTCGGTCCTTGTAAAATTTGTAGCATCATGAATTCTTAGCTTGAGTCCCAACTTTATTTATACCTTCTTTAATTTTCAACAAAGTATCATTTTATCAATTCGTTGATACCCATCCCATCATCATTGGGAAGCTTGAATAGTGCATTGCAATCACCTTATTACTATAGATATCCCTTGAAGTGCTGATCTTTCCTCATCAAGAATTTGTGCAGTGCTTCTTTGAAAGCTGGCATTGGAATTGGGTGTAGCATTTGGTTGCCAATCTTGTAGAATTCCATTGAGAATTTTTCCTGTTGTGAGGGTCGTAAGGTGAATGGGGAGAGGAAAAAGTAAGGGGCCACTTCTCAATCCCGAACACTCCCCATGTTTGTTTTCTTGGTTTCCCTTAAGAAAACGAGGATGAAGAGTGATGATAAGGGAATTTGTCCTGCCCATTGAACATGTGATATATGACCTTGATAGCAGTTGTGATCACCGATAAGAAATAGCAGACAAACATAACTAGATTTAATATCCATTCGATGACTTCAGCGATTGAGCGCGCTCTCTTAGGCCCAATCCACAGATACGGAAGAACTCGAGCTTTGTCAGGCCCAAGACCACCAGGATCATCATAAGCGCATTGACCAACCATCGAAATGCATCGTTCCCAAATGGCACGTTTCTCTTCAGTGGGCCCTAAAATATTATTTGGCAACCTTAGCATACCATTAAAGCTGGGTACGATTACTATATTTTATAATTGTAATTACATGTACAATGTAAGGTAGTATGAGATTCCTTATGAGTTTTATTATGAGGTTGACCTTTTTTTTATTGGATGTTTAAGTATGGTAGCCTGAGAGATCTCCTATATTGTTGGAAGAAAGTTTTGGACCATCTTTTAAACTTTAGCTGAATTTTTATTTATACCTTCATGCTTGATATTGTTCTCCTATACAAGAGTGATGTTGTAGTAACTCCTCCCCTTGTATCATGAACTATGAGGATCATCATTACTTACCTTTACTTACTTTAAATTTATATATTCCCCTGGCACAAAATAACCCTTAATAGCATCTTCCACAAGAAGCTTTTTAGACACCTGTAAGTTATTATACTAAGTGAGAAGTTTAATTACAAGGAACCTTTCCTTTATAATGTTGGATATAATAAGTAAATGGATATAAGCACAAGCTCTAGTTATGGCTCACACTGACTAAAGTTTGAATCTTGATATAGGTTCGTAAGCAATAACTTTAAATCGATTATTTTTAACACATCGAGATTTTGTCAAGAGTTTCCAAAGTCATCTCCCCATTATTGTTAATGTTAGTCCAGATTGTCACAAATCAATGAAAGACTTCAACCGAGCCTTTAATAGTGATCACCACAAATCCTTATGCAAATGCATTCGTATGTGCATTTATCTGGTTAATTATTAAGAGAAACTTTTGTTCTGTTATCATATAATTTAGGGCAATCTTGATTTATGATTAATTAAGTAATTCGATATTTGCACGCCATGGAATTAATGTTGATTTATGATTAAGTAAGTAATAGGATTACTAGCATGCCATAGAATTAATTTTGATTCATGACTAATTAAGTAATTAGATATTTGCGTGCCATGGAATTAATGTTGATTTATGATTAAGTAATAGGATTACTAACGTGCCATGGAATTAGTGTGGATCCATGATTAATTAAGTAATTAGATTGTTAACATGACCTGGAAAAATGTTGATTTATGATTAAGTAAGTAATTAGATTACTAGCATGCCATGCAACTAATGTTGATTATGATTAATTAAGCGATTATATTATTAGCGCGTCATGGAATAAATGTTGTGTTATCACTCCACCAGTTCTCCCAAGGCCGAAAAGGATATCGACAAAGGTAACAACAAAACAATCTTTTGATTTGGTATCTAGCCCTACCAAATCAAAGAGGGATCTATCAATGATCACAGTAAATAAGGTGACTAGAGAAGGAAAAACATATTAGGCTAGTTATTCAACTCAATGAGGTTTTGAGTTTATAGGTTTTCTGGACCAGGATCATGAAATCATGGAGCTATATTATGACTTCTACAAATGAGTTGCATAGATATAAAGGGGCAAGGTATGCATGCTCATTAACACTTTGTGGTTTTTCGTTGATGGTATAGGGTCGAAATAGGGGAGGATCAAAATGAGCATAGGTTATGTGAATTCATTTATCAAGAAGAAGGAAACACATTCATGAAAACCTTATTAAAATAGAGCATATAATTATGAATTATGTTTAAACACTTCAGAGATAGTCACAAGAAAGAATTATAATGGTTAAAAGGATAAAAATGCATTACATTTGATGATAAAACAAGGAAAAAACATTACCAATGAACATACCACAGGAATCCCTAGATAATAGCTGCAACATTTTTGTATTATTACTGTAAAAAAGGTATGCTAGCTTCCAAGATATCACATATCCAATGTACAACACTTTTTTTTGTTTCATTGGGTGTACCTATAGGTGAAAAAAATATTTCCTCATCCAAGTGGTTGAATCCCTTATGATAGGAACTGTTCACAAGGATATCTCCAACAATACACAAAGCTAGGGAGGTTAAAACAAACTCCCAATTTTAGCTCAATTGACCTTGACTAGAATTAATGACAATCAAATTTACATAAATTTTACATTCACCAGCTCTTTTACACTTCTTTACATCATGTAAATGGCTAATATGAGTAATTACATCACCAATATTTGATTTTTACCCAAGAAATTCAAAATTTCACTTTTTGGCAAAAATTGCAATAAATTTAACAGAAGCACAGTGTGTGTTTGGAGGGAATTTTAAGGTTGTTTATGTGCATTTATTTTCTGAAATGATGATTAGAGGAGGTAGACAGGAAAATGTATAAGAAACTTGCACCATTAAACCTGCAAAAATTCATCTCCATGACTTCCAAAACTTTAATCTCCCAAGATGACTCTAAAAGCGCAGCGAAGGTCTTGAAAAAGTGGCACCAAGGTATATATATGTGAATTAGAGGTTAATATATATCCAATAATATAAAATTTTCATCATTTAAACCCTCCGAGATAAAGCATAGTGTGAGTTCGTTGTGTTTCTATACATCCTAAAATTGCCAAATTTCTGGGTTTTTTGCAAAAATAGGGCTCAAAGATGGATCAATATCTCTCTAACCATAAATATTTTTACAAAACTGAGAGAGGTTTTGTTCTTGGGTATTTGTGGAATGTCAAATCGTCCCTTTTTCATAAATACTTTCCCATTTGTTCACAATACGAGTTTGAAGTTGGTCACTAAAAGTTGTAGAAGCAAAGCATGCTCACAATAGAAACACAATGTGGTCTTTGAGAGGATATTTGGAGGACTTACCAGAGGATTTTTGGGCTCAAAGTGGTATTTTTGGAAATATAAGGATGTCTAATACACAATGGAGTCACCAATAATTGAAAACCCCTGCTCCAAACCCATGAAAAATGGATTTGAAGTCAAGTTGTCCAAAAGTGTAGCCACCCACCCATAGCAACTGTATTTTGGGAATTTCTCTTGAATCATAAAATCTGTGCACAAACTGAAGGATTTTTTTGTTGCTTGGTTTATTATTGAAAAAAATAACTTTCACTTTGGTCAAATTCATCTTCATTTGGTCAAAAAATTATTTTGAAGAAAAATTGTCCCTATGTACAACAAATGACCTCAAAACACTAAAAATCGTGCCAAACACCTCTTTCTTTTTGGTCTCTGATGTTTGGTGTATCTGATGTTTGATCTCTGATGTTTGGTGTATAATTTTGAAAGAGCATATTTGATCACTGGTGACTGACAAGAACTAACATGTTGATATATGATTTCTTTAATAATTAGATTCTCTTGCACCATTAAAATAATATTGATGATGATTGATTTAGTAATTATATTTCTCTTGCGCCATGATTATTTGATAAGTGAGATTGATCATTGATCTAAATTGGTATTGGCTTGATTGTATTTGTGGGATTTGTATACCTCCTTGTTCCTCAGAACAATCACCATCCCTGAGACCTTAAGTGGTCAAAATCAATTGGATGAATCATGGGATTGAGCATTTCTTATGTGTCCAGGAGATCCTAACCTTGCAAGGTAGGTTTGATGGGTAGTTAATTTAATATTTAGTGTATGTTTGATCATTAATTATATTTTTCTTCGTTTGAAGGTGATATATTGAACTGCATCATTATTTATGTTTATTCATTGAACATGAGTCATTGTTATTTAAGTTAATATGTTGGCCTTATGTCTTTATTTACTCAATGACATGTCACTTGTAATGCTATGATTATGATTTCATGTTATTATGTGTTGCTCTGATTTATGTGTTAACGTTAATCCCCTAATGATTTAAAAAAATAAAATTACCTTGTACTTCATTTGTTGTCATAACGGAGGGATGGACGTTACATATGGTATAAGAGTGGGTTCAACCCTGGGACATGGGAATCATTACGCCTTCCACTTTATTAAACACTTGATTAATAACTTATCGATAATTAAAATGGAAAGTTTTTGTGTCGGTAATCCTGGATAGATGAAGCCACGAAGGTTCACAACATGGTGCTAGGGGAAGAAGTGTGATGCCTCCAGTGGCATCCACGCCAGAGGAGTCTAACCCCAAAGGAGAAGAACAAGTCATTGGGCAGGAGAAGATTGTTGATGGGGATGTGGTTGGTATGACGAGGTCCTTCCAAAGGATGTCAGAGGCCTTGATTAACCGATGATATAGAGAGGATGCCAAGTTTCATGTGCCCAATGAGGGTTCACAGTGCACTTCAACTAACAGTGGTAGTATTCACGAAGAACTCGAGAAGGTTAAGTTTCTTGAGTTCATGGGTGGCACATATGGCTCAGCCATCGAGGCATGGTTGGAGAACATGGAGATGTGCTTTGAACTTTGTGACTACACCTCCAACTTGAAGGTCTACATAGTGGTATTCCACTTGAAGAGGAGCGCTCTTCTATGGTGGAAGACACTCCTACCCTAACTAAAAATGGTCGTCGAAGACATGTCATGGGAACTATTTGAGGAATGGTTCCGAGAGAGGTATCTATCATAAGAATTCATTGAGCACCACCGCAATGAGTTCAACACCTTACGACAGGGTGGTCGTATGGTGCCGAAGTTTGAGGCCCAATTCATGGAGGTTCTTAGGTATGATCCACACCTAAACACTAGGAAGAAAAAGGTCAACAAGGTTTTGTTCATCCTTAACCTAAACATTCCTATGAGGGTGAGGATCCTAATGGCTCAGACATTGCATGATAAAGTCTAGAAGGACCTCCTAGCTAAGGAAGAGCTTCCTGGTAGGGGACAAGGTAGGAATCCTGCAAGACCGAATGGGAAGATGACATCAGGTCTATAGTAGCATCAAACACTGGCTAGACACACATCAGGGTATCGGGATATGTAGAGAGGATCCACGTTCATGACACCATGATGATTAGCTCCTCAGCAGGGGACTCCCTATAGAGGAACATCGCATTAGTAGTTGTGTCGCTAGTAGCTACAACTTAGGCCTATTCAACAGAACGAAACAAGAGTATTGGACCAAAGACCAGGTGTTGGGAATGTGGAGAGCCACATTACCAGTAAGACATTCTTGTTGAGCTGGCCCAAGTAGCCAACTCAATAGGACACACTACAGTTGGAGATTTTGGCAAGGCATGTAGTGGTAAACAACCATCGGGCTGAGCATCAATCCAATGTGCTAGAGACATCATGTACAATTGTAGAAGAGTATGCACAAAGGATGAAAGTTATACACAATCTTAGTGCTAATTAAAAGAGGTGAGGCAGAAGGATTGGAAGACCTTCCATTAGTATGAGAATTACTGACATGTTTCCAGAAGATTTACCCAGATTGTCGCCCGCAAGAGAGTTGGAGCTTAAAATTGACTCAAACCCTGAAACTGAACCGATAGTAAGAATGCATAATCGTATGTCAACACCTGAGTTACAGGAGTTGTTAGAACTAGGACTTATACTTTCAAGTGTGTCACCTTGGGGTGCTCCTGTTATTTTCATAAGAAAGAATGATGGGTCGTGGAGGCTCTGTATTGACTATCGTCAATTGAAAAAGGCAATGATCAAGACCCAGTATCCATTTCCAAGAATAGATGCTTTGTTTGATAAAATGAAAGGTACAATTCTTTTTTCAAGGATTGAATATAGATCGGGTTATCACCAGTTATGAATTAAAGAGGAAGACATTCCTACGACAACTTTTGAGACGAGGTTCAGACACTATGATTTTAGCATCTTACTATTTGGACTAACAAACGCCCTGGGGGTGTTCATTAGCTTGATGAATGGGGTGTTCCACAAATACTTAGAAAAGTTTGTTCAAGTATTCACTGATGACATATTAATATATTCTCGAACGATGGAAGAACTTGAAGAACATTTGTGCTTAGTATTACAGTGTTTACGGGAAACTGTCGAAATGCACTAGAGGATTCATTACTTGGGGCATGTTATATCTGGCGAGGGAATCACTGTGGACTCAGCGAGGGTCGAGGCTATTATGGAATGGTCTGCACTGACAAACGTACCAGGAGTACACAAATTTTTGTTTTTAGAATGATATTACCGATGGGTCATCGAAAGTTTTCGAAGATAGAAAATCCAATCACGAAATTGTAGAAGAAAAACAAGAAGTTTTTATGGCCCAGTAAGTGCGTGGAATCATTTCAAAGGATGAAGGGGTTGGTGATGACCGTACTGATACTAAAATTCCCCTACATGGACATGGATTTCTTCATATGCAAAGACGCATCCAAGGGTAGTTTAGGCGGAGTATTGATGCAAGAGGATTGTGTGATTGCCTACATCTCAAGGAAATTAAGAAATCATGAGAAGAACTATGTGACACATGATTTGGAGTTATTAGCCATTATGTATGTCTCAAGAGTGTGGATACACTATCTAATTGGATGGAAATTCAAACAATAAAAAATCACTGTGGAATGCAACCCATTTTGTGTAGAATCACTTGAATGTGCAACAAAAGCATTGGTCAGAATTACTTAGCAAATATGATTTGAGATTAAGTACATTAAATGAATGATGAATAGAGTGGAAGATGTGTTTAGTCAAAGACCATGCATATTCTCAATGATACCTCTTCAGGTGAATCTTTGAGAAGGAATTCTAACTATATAGTTTGGCGATGACTGACATAAAGAGGTTAAGGAAATTTTCAGACAAGACACCATGATGGTACCAAAGTTTGAAGGATATGAATTGGACAATGACAGATTGGTGAGGTATAATAAACGGATTTATGTACCACCTAACAAAAAATTGAGAAATTTGATCTTAAGAAAAGCTCATAGAACAATATGCATGGCTCATCTAGGAGTCACGAAGATGAGGGCAAACCTTAAGACCTTATTCTTTTGGAAGGAATGAAGGAAGACATAGTTAGTTACATGGCACGATGTCTAGAATGTCAGCATGTGAAGCATGAACATAAGAATCCGACCATATTACTACAACCACATGTTGTTAAGGAATTGAAATGGGAGGTCATTTCAATGGACTTTATTGTTGGATTGCCGCCATAGATTATTTTAAGGATGTAAATTTATATTAAAATGTAGAAATTTGGGATAATATTAATAGTCCTTAATATGCAAAATGTAAAATGTTTGGTGATAGTTTTTGTAAAAATATTATAATTTCTAAGGATTTAATATAGTTTCTATACAATTTTGGTTATTTTTAAGGTAAAATAATTTTGTTCTATGGAATTTTGGCAAATTTGTTTTTAAAAAAATGGAAATTCGTGAATTGTATTTGGAAAAAACATGGAAAATGAGGCCATTTGAGAAATTTAGCCCCTAAAATAATCTATGATTGCCACTAGCAGCAAGGAGGAATGACTTGATTTTCGTGGCAGTTGTCACTCCAATGAAGAGTGCGCATTTTATTTTTGTGCGTACAATATATCAAGCGCGAGACATAGCTATATTTTCTATCAGTGAGATTGTAAGGTTACATGGTGTACCGAGAAGGATCGTATCCAATCGAGGATTGATGTTTACATGATGATTTGGACTAGTTTCCAAGAGGCCTTGTGAACATAAATAAACTTTAGTACAACATATCACCCTGACACAAGCAGACAAATAGAAAGAAGAAACCAAATTTTGGAAGATATGTTTCATATGTAGGTGATGGACCAACATAAGCATTGGGAAGAGTTCTTGACACTCGTAGATTTTTTGTACAACAACAAATATCAGGGTACCATTAAGATGGCATCATTGAGTTTCTTTACGTGCGACTATGTTGGATGCCATTGAGTTGGGATCAACATGAGGATAGGGTCCTGGTGGGACCAGAATAATACAAGAAATGGAAGAACAAATGTAAATGATAATATAAAGGATTAAAAAAGAACAAGATCAACAAACAATTTATGTTGATGGGCATCGCATTGAACGTGACCATGAAGTCAGCAACAGAGTATTCCTTCATGTGAAGCCGCATAAGAGTACGATTAAGTTCAGAAAGGGTTCTAAACACTCTCCTAGGTTTGTGGGGGACTTTCGAGGTTGTGGAAAGGAAAGGACTCGTGGGGTATCGACTAGCCTTGCCTCAATCTTAGAGGCATATGCACAATGTTTTTCATGTATATGTTTGAGACACTATGTTAGTGATCCTACACATGTGATGGACACGAGTTCCTTGCATTTGTTGGATGAGGTTTCACTCATGGTGAAGCCAATCCACATTATGTACCATTGCATTCGACAACTACAACATTGATCATTCGATCGGGTCAAGGTCCAGGGGACAATTATTGTCCACATTCGGCTACCTAGGAGGATGCATATGATATGTGCCAACATTTTCCATATTTGTTTGATATATTATACATATAGATCTTTTCAGATGCTTTATTTACTGCATTGTATATAGTGTACAACTTTAGGATGAAGTTTTAAATGAGAGGGGTTGTATGTAACATCCCTCTCTTACGAGCACATGCTATTGACTTATTCCTTGAGGACACTTGCGTGCAATTGATCTGATTATATTATATGGTTATCTGTTTTGCTTATGGATTATTATGATGATGTTGATGTATTATGATTTATGTTGTTTGATATCTATGTATTGACAAAAGATATTGACGTGTTTCTCCTGAGTGTGAAGGACACTTGAGAGATTGAGGATTTCAATGGCATCAATGGACCTCCATGGACTCCAGATTGATTCAAGGAGTCGATTGTATTAGTTTGAGTATTTCATTTATGCATATGTGACCTATGATCGATTATATTATGATGTTCTTTATGGATCATTAACAATGTTTCGTTGATGGATGCAAGTTGAGGATTTATTGCTGATCTGAGTCACATAAGGAGTAAAGGGGCCATGCACATAGATCGGATATTGAGGAAGAGGCGTGGTAGCATCCATGTCATAGCCTACTAGAACTCCTGTCGTGGCTCGAATTGTAGGTTAATGATTACATAGTTCGGTAGATCCACGATGTTGTGAGGGAAGACTAAGACAGTCACTCACAAATATTTCTAAGGGGCATGCAATAAGGGAGGTTCCTTATTCCTTAAAATCCCTTAGTCTCTCACAAGGTCGCCCAAACGAAGTGTTGACTCCAAGGGATTAGAAAACTACCAAAACCAATCAAATGAGAGTGGCACCCCTGGAGCACAGAGTGCATCTTGAAGAGGACGTCACATCATTAAAAATTTGAATCAAAAGAGAGTGGAACCCTTGGAGAACGGTGTGCATCTTGAAGGGCACGTCACGGAAGTAAAACTTGAGTCAATGAATCTAGGTGGCCTAGAAAACTTTGAGTGAATATTAAACCTTGTAAAATCTTGAGCATTGTCGGATCAATTAATGACTTAATCAATTAATTAAAGAATAAATTTAGCAATTGTAACCACAATTGAAGTCTAAGCCTATTCGAAATTTATCCTGAATCTAAGTTTGGTGAGAATGCTAAAACCAATTTATAAATTGAACAAAATATGAAAGAGGTAAATAAATTTAAGAAATTAAGAAATATAAGTTTAACCTAAAGTTTGATTTAATACACTTATTTGCAAGAAATGCCAAATTAAAATGTAAGATAAGAAGGGATTAAAGCATGAAAGAATAAGTGCACACATAGAAGGGAATCTAGAGTCTAACTACCACTAGTTTAACTAGGAGAAGACTACTATTTTAACTCAACTCTGATTTAGTAATGCGTCAGTCATTAAATGAAAATAAAGGGAATAAAGAGACAACTAGGAGTGATTTGAGGAGTGCTTTTAGGATGGGTGAGGGAAATTGACTTTTATTAAATTAAATTATGGAATTTTCTTGTGCAACTTATAGAGAGGGTGACAAGTGTATGTGGGAAATCATTCTTAATTAATTTTTAAAAGGTGAATTAAATGTGCAAGTGAATGTGTCATTAAGAAAGATCCTATAAAACAAATGGGCTAGAGGAGGAATGGAGCACATGGGTTATGGGCAAGCTTATGCTGTAGAAATTTTGACTAGTTTTACTTCTGAGAGTTGGGATACCTATCTTGAGAGAGGGTGGTGGCTCTACCTTGCAAGGTGATCTGGGAGATAGAGGATCTCTGGTTTTGTGAGTGTGTGTCCCCTTTGCATCTTGGGGGGATAAGAGGGAAGAAGAGTACCACTAGCGTTGGCTGAGAGGTACCGGAGAGGTATCTATGGTTAGCAAGCGCGATGACGGATGGATCACCAGTTGTTGAAGAACATCTCCAAGCCCAACTTCACCAGTGACAGTACTCTCATCAATATTTACATTTGTATAAGTAGTTTAATTATTTTTATTATGAAATATGTATTTTATTTCTTCTTTGGATTGCATGTTTCCTATATGGTTGAGTAATATAGAAGAGAGTGACTCAAATATAGAAGAAACCCTTTTAATTCGACCACAATAGTATTATATATATGCTTATTGATCGTGACTATGTTGGATTACATTCCTTGGAGTGAACCATCGAAACTCATACCAGTACCGCACCAGGGGACTAAGGAATCCATGGATCGCCATTCTTCTTTTCTCATGACAAGACTTTATATACTTACAAACCCTACGCAAATTGTAATAATTGTTCCTCCATGAAATTCCTTTAAACACTTCCAGCGAAATTATGTAGACTCTGTGAAAATTTGTCATGTTCGTTCCTTATCATGAAATTTTTGTTTAAGACTTCCAACTAAGTTATAATGACTATGCACAACCCTAAATGTTTGTTCCTTTTATCATGATTTCCTTGGCGCCAACAATTAATTTGAATTTCTGATGGATTTCCGTAAGATTTTAGTGATGAGATGAATTATGGGCCAATGAAGGTGGATTCCTTGGTTATTTACATGTAGGCGAGGCTTGGGCTCTTTTATTTTTCTTTAAATGGACCTGTAAGTTAGGGGATCGGTACTTTATCACCTTGTTATTTACGATGTTGTTTATCTCTTTTTCTTATAAAATATTATTTGGCAACCTTAGCATACCATTAAATCTCAATACGATTAAAATAATTTATAGTTGTAATTACATGTACAATGTAAGGTAGTATGAGATACTATGACAAGAAAATATACGACTTCACCTACAAGCTAAATAACTACATGCACCAACCCAACACAATGGCCTTGACAACCAATAACGAGAACCACTATGGCGTGCAACCCGATGCATGAAGGTATTACAATCACCTCCTCATTGATCCCCTCCTTAGAATTCACGTGGTCACCCGATGATAGGCGTGACAACAACTGGGGCACAACAACAAAACTAGACCCTCAACATAAGATAAAAATCAATGTGCTAGGATATCAAGGACTATCTGAACACATGACGACCAACCCTAGCACTCAACATCGAGTCAGCAAGATGACTAGGACAATCAGGCAACACAACAAATTCCTTGCGCAACAAAATCAATCTTCACACCTTGAATAAAATTGTTAAGGTATGCATCCTTTAAAATATAAAGGGAAAATAAGGATAGTGTCAATATCCTTGATAAGGTTGGCACAAGATAATGGTTAATACAACTATTTTACAATAAAAAGAAATACAGATAATGGTTAACATATGACCAATAAAGTTAGTAATAAATTATAGTGGAACATTAACCATATTAATATATATAACCCCTAAACATTAGCAAAGGATAAGGGTTAATATATTTCAGATATCATTGTTAAAGTTTAACAAAAGATAGAGGTTTTATAAACCAATACACTATCCTTAAAGGATTAGCGATAAAAGATTTTAGCAAAGGATTACAATAAGCATAGTTATCAACCAATCAAGATTATTGTCAGATGCTGCCCATAAACATTAAAATCACTGTGTAAATGTGCATCACTGCGCAATGCATACATTCGATGTGTAATACAAGGAGATGTAAATGTTGTAAGCTATAAGATTCATGGTGTATTATTTAGATAAAGGTTGTTATGGTTCAAGTAATAAGGTTGTCTATTAATTAAAAATCTGTTGTCGATTACAAATAAAATTTGTTGTCTATTATATATAATGTCGTTGTCGAGTAATTGTTGTCCATTAAAAGGATTTAATTTTTTTTTAATTATGTATACATGTCTTGTCATCAAGGAATTCATCGACTCACTGCCTAGATATATAGCTTGTCTGGGAATCAAGGAATGAACCAATATGCTATCTAGAAATTGCTATCCACAATACTGTCAAATAAATAAACATTGTCCAATCAAATGAAATTAAAGTCGACATGTAGTAACACTACCGAGTAAATTGTTCATAAAAATGGGCAATAAATCACAGAGGTAGATTCTCCCTCAAAATGTATTGAAAATGCAGATTAGTTTTGGCAGGAAAAGTGGATGCAAAATCCGTGCAAGTTTCACGAATGCTTAGGGTAAGGTCTATGGATTTTTCCATGAAAAAGGTGGTGGGTAAGCTGGGTAAAACTCCCAACACAAAAGGAAATGCCCAAACACAAAGGAAAACGCCTAGACACAAAAGGAATATGCCCAGACACAAAGAAAAATGCCCAGACACAAAGTAATACGCCCAGGCACAAAGGAAAATGCCCAGACACAAAAGGAATATGCCCAGGCAAAAGGGAAAATGCTCAGACACAAAAGGTATACACCTAGGCACAAGGAAAATGCCCAGACACAAAGGAATACACCTAGGCACAAAGTAAAATGCCCAAACACAAAAGGAATACACCCAGGCACAAAGGAAAACACTGAGTAATTTAATGTTGCTATAAAGACATTAAAAATGCAGACATTAATTTTACCCCTATATTTTAACCTCTCAAATAATTACAGTCCCTTTAAAAATTGAAAAAGGGATCACTGTCTCAATTAATGTGTTCGCTGCCAGGAACAACCATATGCTATTTTTTTACTCCACAATTATTATTATTCAAAAGTATTGAAACTAAATAAATATTGAATGATTAATGTTCTGGTAGGAATTCATAATCATAAAAATAAAAACGTATCATATATACATCTAAATATTAATGCAGACATGCCATTATCTATTGAAATATTAGCGCAGACAAACAATATATCTACATAAAAAATATGCATCAAAATATGAACACAGACAGACAATATACATATGTAGATTATATCCAAAAATGTATTATAATTACGCTGTCCAATTCAATTTGCCGAGTTCTATTGTAGTCAACAGGGTAATGAAAATCATGGTTCTAAAGCTGAGTTGTTAATAAAAATCACAGTCCCAACAGTAAAAACAAAACGCCTCAAAATTGCACTCATCATGGTAATGTTTGCAGTAAAAAATGAAGATTGCAGAGTATCCTAAGTAATATCTCCAGCCAATACACCCCCAAAAAAATGAAGTCTAGAATAATTTATAGACTGTCATGTGAGTCGGTAATTACACAAGATAAATTCATCAAAATATTAATGTGCAGAGGTAAAGTCGCAGAGAAAAGGCATATCATATGTATAAAAACCACATTGTAAATTCATTGGGAAAGGTATTAAAAATGCAGATGACATTTCATTAAAAATGCATGGATCATTTCATCAAACACAGAGGGTAATAAGCGGATCTCAGAAGGAAAGGATATCATTCTCAAAAGGCGCAAGGCAATCCATCAACCAGGAAAAATCAACAGGGGTAGACAGTTGGGAAAACAACCTTCGCTCATCATCCACGCACAAAAAAGCAGGGCATTAGAATCTATAGGTCACTATGCACCGAAGTGACGACCGTCTATTCGGAACCTCGACGACTACTTAGGCAAGGGCTAATGAACAAAGGATGAGGAAGAAGTAAAAAAAATCACAACTCATCACAACAAATCAATAAAACCAATAGGACAGTCGCAACATTCAGGGATCAAATGCCAAGGGAATCAAGTCAAGTAGTGATCTTAAGACTATGGGGGAATTAAGTTCTCAATCAAAATGCTAAGTCCAACACCTTCTTTACACAATTAAATGTACATAAATGAGACCATAAGGCCAATAATAATCTACCATGCCGAATAAAAGTAAGCGTACCATAGCCCAAGTCGTCCGCTCTGAGTCATTGTCCCGCGTGCTACGTGCAGTTCCCTCTTGCCGATTGATGAGACTTCACTGGTACCTCCTATCCAATGCTGGGGGTATTATTCTTCCCCCTTAGCCCCCCGAGCCACAAAGGGGCCACACACACTGAAAGAGAGAACAACTACCCCCCAGCTCACCTCGCAAGGTCAAGTTACCACTCCTCATCAAGCCGGGTATCCCAACTCCCACAAGCTAAGTCAGTCAAGTCTAAAATTATGCAGCGTAACGTTACACATAACCCAAGAGATACATCCTTCTCCTCCTCCCTCCTTTATATTGAATTTGTAAGTCACTTCTTTCCCAAATTCCCATTTAACTTATTGTTCAATAATTTAATTCAGAAAAATCCTCCCTGTACATGTCTCACCCATTCGCTTTGTTGCACCAGAAATTAATTTCATTAATTATTTAATTACTCCTATTTCCTTCACCCACCTAAAAGCATTCCTAGAATTTCTCCTAGGTGTCCACGTATTCCCTTACACAATTTAATGACTTTCCCCCTTACTAACTTAGTAGTTGAGTTCAATTTAGAAAGTTCTTAAAGGTAGGATTCCTTACTAAGTTGGTCATTTTGCTTTTCCCTTATGTTTCCCTTTTTTTTATGTTTCCCCCTTTTCCCCTTAGTTTCCTAATTCTTTTAAATTTCCCTCTTTCCGTTTTTATCTAAACTCAAATTAGTAAGTGTAGAAAATTATCTTTTTCCCCTTTTTCTTTTTTTTTTAATTAATTAATTTTAATTAGTATGTGTAACAAAACAATCATTTCCCTTTTAAAATTTTAAATCCCTCATATAATTTGATTTTAATAATTTAATCAAGTTTCTTACCCGCTTTCCATCACATGTTTAATGATTATTATTATTATTATTATTATTTACTAGAAGTATTACTTTAGACCTAGATTTTAATTTTCGAGGCTGGGCGACATTTTATTAAGGAAATTGTTTTTAAAACTTTCTTATCACATTATTCGTTCTAAGGCCATCTAGGTTTAATCTCTTGTTAGTTAACAACATGGCGTGCCCTTCAGGACGCACTAGGTGCTCCAAGGGTGCCACTCGCCTCATTCATTTTCCCTTGTGCAACGTGCCCTTTAGGACGCACTACGTGCTCCAAGGGTGCCACTCACCTCTTTTCATTTTTCTTTCGCGACGTGCCCTTCAAGACGCACTACGTGCTCCAGGGGTGCCACTGCCTCTTTACTGACTTGGTAGACATAAAAAAAACCCTAGAGTCAAAACTCTGCCAGGTGATCTTGTGGGAGACTAAGGGCCTCTAAGGAATAAGGCCCTTGCATTATTGCACGCCCCTTAGAATCATCATGAGAGATTGACGCAATCTTCCCTCATGACATCATGGGTCTTCTCGAACTAGGTAATCGTTAACCTCCAGTTTGAGCCATGGAGGGAGTGCTNNGGGGTTGTGGCAGGGCTGTTGTACACACCTTTCCCTCAACATCTCTATTAGTCGTGTGTGACCCCTCTACTCCACATGTGAGTCTAGTCGGAAAGTTATCGTCAACCTGCATCATCAACGAATCATGTCATAAATAAAATCCATAATCATAACATCTAATCAGATGCACATAAGTTATATATATACAATAGTCAAACCCCAATACTCCACTCCCTGACTCGATCCGGAGTCCAACTGTTTCATCGATGCCTCTGCATCCTCGAGCTCCAAAATCCTGCACACTAAGGAGAACCGAGTCCATAGAACCTGTCTATATCAATACAAAAAAATACCATGTGATCTTATCCATAATGTCTCATAATCATAATCAAATTCCCAATAGTATAAAAATTTGGATCACTTGCAAGCAAGTGTCCTCAAAGAATAAGTTCACTCAGTGCGGGAAAGAGTGGGATGTTACATACACCTCCTCTTGGTATAAAATTCATCCTGAAGTTTCATAGTATATAAGTGCCCAAATAATGTGTATCACAGTACCATACGTCTATCTATCCAAAAAAATGGAAATTGTTGGCGCATATCATATGCGTCCTTCGAGGTCGCCGAGTGCGGACTATAGTTGTCCCACTGGACCTTGACCAGATCTATTGTTCGACATCGTAGCTATCAAATGTGATGATCCAGGATGAGGATTGCCTCAGTCATGAGCACACTCTCATCCGATACCCGCAAGGTGCTCAAGTCCAAACATGTGTAGGATCACTAATCATAATGTCTCAAATAAAGACATGAAAGACATCATGCATACGCCTCAATAATTAGGCAAGGATAGTTAATAGGCCACATGCCTCTCCTTTCCACAATATCATAGGTTTCCACGGACCTAGGAGATAGTTTATCACTTTTTCCAAAATTGATCTAACTCTTGTGTGGTTTTACCTGCAAGAAGACTTGATCACCAACTTCGCACAGGAATAAAATGAGCACTATTCATTAGAGTGCAGACTACAACAAAATTGAGTCGTCTTTCCTTGCCGTCAATGGAAATCCAATGATGAAATCCATCGAAATGACCTCCCATTTTGATTCTAGAATAGCATGTGGATGTATTAATCCTATTGGATGTCTATGTTCAGCCTTTACTTTATGATATTCTAGACATCTGGCCACATAGTTGACTATGTCTTCCTTCATTCCTTTCCAAAAGAATAAGGGTTTAAGGTCTGCCCTCATGTTCATGACTCCCAGGTGAGCCATGTATATTGCTTTCTGAGCCTCATTTAGGATCAAACTCCTCAACTTATCATTCGGTGGTACGTAAATCTGATTTTTAAACCTCAATAGTCCACTGTCGTCAAACGTAAATCCTTCAAATCTTGGTACCATCATTGTGTTTTGTCCGATAAAATCCTTGACCTCTTTGTACCACTCATCGTCGCAATGTAAAGTTGGAATCTTTTCATGTAGATTGGTAACAACGAAAAAGATGTGTGGTCTCTGAATCAATGCATCTGCCACTCAGTTCACTATTTTTTTTATGTAAGAAATCTCAAAATCATACTCACTAAGCGATTCCTACCAACATCGTTGTCGCGTGTTCAGGTCTCTTTGTGAAAAGATGTGTTGTAGTCCACAATGGTCCGTCTTTAGTTCAAATTTCTGTCCAAAAAGGTAGTGTATCGAAATATTCAAGGCATATACAATGGCTAACAACTCCAAATCGTGCGTTGCATAGTTCTCCTCATGCCTTCTCAGTTTCCTCGAGATGTAGGTGATCACTCGACTGTCTTGCATCAAGACTCCACCTAAGCCTTCCTTGGATGCGTCACTGCATACCAAGAAGTCTATGTCCATGTCACAAACCTTTAATATCGATGTTGTTTTAAACATCTCCTTGAGCCTCTAAAATGCTTCTGCACATTTCTCAGTCCAAACAAACTTCTTGTTCTTCTTCTGTAATTTCATGATTGTATTTTCTATCTTCAAAAATCCCTCGATGAACCGTCGATAGTATCTTGCTAAACCCATGAAGCTACGCACTTCTGGTACATTTTTTGGTGCAGGCCATTCCATAATAGCCTCAACCTTTGTTGGATCCACAATGATACCTTCGACGGAGATGACATGCCCTAAGTAGTGAATCTTCGATTGATAAAACAAGCATTTGGAAAACTTCCCATACAATGTGTGCTCTCGTTGACACTGTAGTACCAAGCACAAGTGCTCATCATGCTCCTTCGTTGTCCGAGAGTAAATCAAAATATCATCAATGAATACTTGGATGAACTTACCCAAGTACTCGCGGAACACCCCGTTCATCAAACTCACAAATACCCTAAGGGAATTTGTCAGTCCAATGATAAAACAATAAAATCATAATGTCCAAACCTCATCTTAAAGGTGGTGTTAGGGATGTCATCCCCTTGATCCATAACTAGTGATACCTTGATCACAAATCGATCCTTGAAAACACTATCACACCCTTCATCTAATCGAACATATATTCAATCCTCGGAAATGGATGTTGACTCTTGATCATTGCCTTGTTCAATTGACGGTAGCCAATGCAGAGTCTCCATGACCCATCCTTCTTTCATATGAAAATAACAGGCACACCCCACGGTGACACACTCAGATGTAAAAGTACTAGGTCTAGCAACTCCTTCGATTTCATTCTCAACTCCTGTAACTCCAAGGTCGACATACGATAAGGTGTTCTGGTTATTGGTTCAGTCCCTGGTTTTATGTCTATGGTAAACTCCAATTCCCTCTCCAGCGGTATCCCAGGTAACTCCTCCAAAAAGACGTCTGCAAACTCTCTCACTGCCGAAAAGTGTTCTAGACCTTCTGCTACTCCCTTATCATTTAACGCAAGGATCGCATAACGATTTCATCCCTTGCACATGCTATTCTGTAGCTGCAAGGAAGAGATGAACCTCAGGGAAACTCCCTAGTTACAACCTAAAATCACGCGTCTCTGTCCCTCATCATCAACCAAGCTCAATTGTTTTATCTTACAGTTGAGTATTGCCTCATGCGATTCCAACCAGTCCATACCAATCACGACATCATACGATCCTAATATCATGATGTACAGATTGTCCCTAGTGACAAAATCTCCTAGGTTAAGGGTACAGTCCGTAACCTTTCTTCCAACCTTCTGTTTGACTCTTGAAGCCATCTCTACAAAGCTAAACTCCCCCTATTCAACTGCCTTTACCTTAATCCCTTTTAGCAATGCACCAGATATGAAACTCTTGGTAGCACCGGGATCTATCAAATACTAAGGGTCTGGTCAGCGATGCTACCTGATGTCTCAAGTACAGTTGATTGGTGCTCTACCTGGTTGTTATTCATAGCTGCATGAATCCGATGGTCCTTGCCCAAAAATCCCATGGTAATGGTTCCATTTGATCCATATGCTCTGGCCCTTTCCTCTGGGTAGTAATGCTGGTAATGTGGCTCCCCACAATCTAACACACTTTATTCGGTCCAGTATTCCTGGTACCCGAAGTAGAAGTTGAATTCTTAGAATAAGGTCAAACTCAAACTTCTTGACCTTAAGTTTTTGGGTAATTTGGTACAGAGCATATTGAATTAGGTCCAAAATGGGCCTCGTTCTTGGGCACTGTGAGGCTACCTTTTCGCAAGGTGTCAAACTCATTGAGTTGATGCTCAACGCATTCCTTAGAAAGATACCTCTCCTGGAACCATTCCCTAAACATTTCCCATGACACATCATCAATGGCCATGTTCAAACGTGGCAGGAGCATCTTCCACCATAGAAGAGCGCTCCCCTTCAGTTGAAATACCCCCATGAAAAACTTCATGCTGGAGGTCATAATCACGAATCATTTGTGACACTTGTGGACTCGAGAACTCAATTCTCTCGAGTTCTCGGTGGATGCTAATGGTAATAGCTAGGGTGCGCTATGGACCCTCAGGGGTACAGGTGCCTTGGCCTCATCTCAGTAACTATGGTGAATCAAGTCCCTTGACATTACCTGGAAGGGCCTTGTCAGACCATCATCATCACTTAGTACAAGCGAATCCAACCCAAGGACTTGTTCTTCCCCTTGGGGATTCGAATCCGAGGGTGAAGGAATTTCTGGAGGCGTCGCACCTCCTTCCATGGCACCACGTTGTGAACCTCCAAGGCATCCTCTAAATTCAATCATGACATCGGCCCGTTAAGTTTTTTAATTAACACAATGATTAATACTCATGGGTTCACTACAGTGGAAAGCTTGGCAATCCAAAGTTGTAGGGTTGAACCTGCTCTGATACCATATATAATGACCCTTTTGTTATAACTGCAAGCGAAGCGAAAAGTGAATTTTTTTTCTTCTTTTTAGGCAAGAACGTAATGAAAACAATAGTAAAACCACACAGCCTGATGACGAACACCACACACGTAGATCATGCAACATTCAACAATGACTCAACCCACTTAGCACATCATGCAACTACTTGAAACATGCAAAAATCAAAGACAGAGAGAAACAACTACCCTCTTGAAATGAATACGACTTTGCCTACAAGCTAAAGGACTACACCCACCAACCCAACACAACGGCCTCAACGGCCAGTAAATAGAACCCCTATGGCGTGCAACCCGATGTTTGAAGGCATTACAATCCCCAACACCAACAACAATCTATAGTGAAAAACTCCCACGATGGGAAGCACAGACTCCGACTAGTTGTCACTCAACTCTGTCTATTAGGTTGCACATTGATCCCCTCCTCAGAATTCATGTAGTCGCCCGGTGATAGGCACAAAAACAACTGGAACACAACAACAAAACTAGACCCTCAACACAAGCTAAAACTCAACGTGCTAGGAGATCAAGGACTATATGAACACCTGACGACTAACCCTAGCACTCAACGACGAGTCAACAATATGACTAGGACAATCAATAAACACAACAAATTCCTTGCACAACAAAATCAATCTTCACACCTTGAATAAAATTGTTAAGGTACATATCCTTTAAAATAAAAAGGGAAAATAAGGATAGCGGCAATATCGTTGATAAGGTTGGCACAATATAATGGTTAATACAACTATTTTACAATAAAAATAAATACTGAGGTCACTTCCCCAACTCAAGCTTGGGGTGACATGCCTCACAATTCTCCCAAGACTCCATCATATTTCATAGGTTAAGGTTAGTAATAAAATATAGTGGCACATTAACCTTGTTAATATATATAACCCCTAAACATTAGAAACAGATAAAGGCTAATATATATCGGATATCATTGTTAAAGGTTAACAAAATATAGTGGTTTTATAAACCGATACACTATCCTTGAAGGATTAGTGATAAAAGAGTTTAGCAAAGGATTAGAATAAGCATAGCTATCGATTAATCAATATTATTGTCAGACACTGCCCATAAACATTAAAATCATTGTGTAAATGTGCATCACTGTACAATGCATACATTCATTGTGTAATACAAGGAGATGTAAATGTTGTAAGCTATAAGATTCACGGTGTATTATTTAGATAAAGGTTGCTATGGTTCAAGTAATAAGGTTGTCTATTAATTAAAAATATGTTGTCGATTACCAATAAAATTTGTTGTCTATTATATATAAAGTCATTGTCGAGTAATTGGTTTCCATTAAAAGAATTTAACCATTTTAAATTATGTATACATGTCTTATCATCAAGGAAATCATCAACTCGCTGCCTAGATATATAGCTTGTCTGGGAATCAAGGAATGAACCAGAATGCTCTCTAGAAATTGCTATCCACCATACTGTCAAATGAATAAACATTATCCAATCAAATGAAATTGAAGTCGATATGTATTAACACTATCGAGTATATTCGCCATAAAAATGGGCAATAATCATAGAGGTAGATTTTCCCTTAAAATGCATTGAAAATGAAGATTAGTTTTGCCAGGAAAAGTGGATGCAAAATCCGTGCAAGTATCACGAATGCGTAGGGTAAGATATGGGGATTTTTCCACGAAAAAGGTGGTGGGTAAGCTGGGTAAAACTCCCAACACAAAAGGAAACGTCCAGACACAAAGGAAAATGCCCAGACACAAAAGGAATATGCCCAGACACAAACTAAAATGCCCAGACATAAAGGAAGATGCCTAGACACAAAGGAAAATGCCCAGACACAAAAGGAATATGCTGAGGCATAAATGAAAACGCCCAGACATAAAAGGAATATGCCCAGGCACAAGGAAAATACCCAGACACATAGGAATACACCTAGGAACAAAGGAAAACACCCAGACAGAAAAGGAATATGCCCAGCAAAGGAAAATGCTGATTCATTTAAAGTTGTTATAAAGCCATTAAAACCGCAGGCATTATTTTTACCATTGTCCTTTAACTGCTCAAATAACTACAGTCCCTTTAAAAAGTGAAAAATGGATCATTGTCTCAATTAATGCATTCACTGCCAGGCACAACCATATGCTATATTTTTACTCTACAATAATTATTATTCAACAGTATTGAAACTAAATAAATATTGAATGATTAATGTTCTGGTAACAATTCATAATCATAAAAATAAAAAACTATCATATCTACAACTAAATATTAACGCAGACAGACCATTATCTACTGAAATATTAGCGGAGACAGGCAATATATCTACCTCAAAATATGAACACAAACAAACAATATACATCTGTAAATTATATGCAAAAACGTATTATAATTACGTTGTCCAATTCAATTTGCCGAGTTCTATTGCAGTCAACAGGGTAATGAAAATCATGGTTCTAAAGCTGAGTTGTTAATAAAAAACACAGTCCCAATAGTAAAAACAAAAAGCCTCGAAATTGCACTCAATCGGGTAATGTTTACAGTAAAAAATGAAGATTGCAGAGTATCCCAAGTAATATCTCCAACCAATACACCCCAAAAAAATGCAGTCCAGAATAATTTATAGATTGTCATTCGAATGAGTAATTACACAAGCTAAATTCATCAAAATATTAATGTGCAAAGATAAAGTCACAAAGAAAAGCCATACCAAATGTATAAAAACCACACAGTAAATTTGCTAGGAAAGGCATTAAAAATGCAGACGATATTTTATTAAAAATGCATGGATCATTTCATCAAACACAGAGGGTAATAATCAGATCACGGAAGGAAAGGATAAACAATCACAGAAGTTCTCATTTGCAAAAGGTTCATTTCAATCCATCAACCAGGAACAATCAATAGGGGTAGATAGCTGGGTAAACAACCTTCGCTCATCATCCACGCAGATAAAAGTAGGGCATTAGAATCTATAGGTCACTATGCACGAAGTGACGACCATTGATTTGTCTCCTTGCCAACTTCTCAAGCGAGGACTCGTGAACTAAGGATGAGGACGAAGTAAAAAAAATCACAGCTCATCACAACAAATAAATAAAACTAGTAGGACAGTCATTCGGGGATTGAATCCCAAGGGAATCAAGTCAAGTAGTGATCTTAAGGATATGGGAAAATTAAGTTCTCAATCAAAATGCTAAGTCCAACACCTTCTTTACACAGTTAAAAGTACAAAAATGAAAGTGTAAGGTCAATAATATGCCGAATAAAAGTAATTGTATCATAGCCCAAGTCATCTTCTCTGAGTTGTTGTCCCGCGTGCTCCATGTAGCTCTCGCTTGTCGACCTATGAGAGTTCACTGGTACCTCCCATCCAATGCTAAGTGTACTCTTCTTCCCCCTTAGCCCCCCGAGCCACAAAGAGGCCACACACATTGAACCAGAGAATAACTATCTCCCATCTTGCCTCGCAAGGTCAAGCTACTACTCCTCACTGAGCTGGGTATCCCAACTCCCACAAGCTAAGTCAGTCAAGTCCAAAATTATATAACATAACCTTACGCATAACCCAAGAGATCCATCTTTCTCCTCATCCGTCATTTATATAGAATTTCTAAGTCAATTATTTCCAAAATTCTTATTTAATTTATTATTCAATAATTTAATTTAGAAAAATCCTCCCCGGACATGTTTCACCCATCCCCTTCGTTGCACCATAAATTAATTTCATTAATTATTTAATTACTCTTATTTCCCTCACCCACCTAAAAGCATTCCTAGACTCACTCCTAGGTGTCCCCATATTCCCTTACACAATTTAATGTCTTTCCCCCTTACTAATTTACTAGTTGAGTTCAATTTAGAAAGTTCTTAAAGGCAATATTCCTTGCTAAGTTGGTCATTTTTCTTTTTCCTTATGTTTCCCTTTTTCTTTATGTTTCCCCGTTTTTCCCTTAGTTTCCTAATTTTTTCAAATTTCCCTCTTTCTCTTTTTATCTAAACTCAAATTAGTAAGTCTAGAAAATTATCCTTTTCCCCTTTTTCTTCTTTTTAATTAATTAATTTTAATTAGTATGTGTAACAAAACAATCATTTCCCTTTTAAAATTTTAAATTCCTCATATAATTTGATTTCAATAATTTAATGAAGTTTCTTACCCCCTTTTCGTCACATGTTTAATGATTATTATTATTACTATTATTTTACCACAAGTATTACTTTAGACCTATATTTTAATTTTCGAGGTTGGGCGACATTTTATAAGGGAAATTGTTTTTAAAACTTTCTAATCACATTATTCGTTCTAAGGCCATATAGTTTTATTCTCTTGTTAGTTAACAATGCTACGTCCCCTTCAGGACGCAGTAGGTGCTCCAACAGTGTCACTCTCCTCATTTTGTTTCCCTTGCGTGATGTGCCCTTCATGATGCACTACATGCTCCAAGGGTGCCACTCACCTCTTTCCGTTTTTCTTTCACGACATGCCCTTCAGGATGAACTACGTGATCCAAGGGTGCCACTTGCCTCTTGACTAACTTGGTAGACATCAAAAACCCCTGGAGTCAATACTTCGCCAGGTGATCTTGTGAAAGACTAAGGACCTCTAAGAAATAAGGCCCATGCCTTATTGCGCACCCATTAGAATCATCGTGAGTGGCTGTCGCAGTCTTCCCTCAAAACATTGTGGGTCTTCTTGAACTAGGTAATCCTTAACCTACAGTTCGAGCCACGACGAGAGTGCTAGTAGGCTATGGTAGGGCTGTTGTCCACAACTCTCCCTCAATGTCTCGGTAGTCATGCATGACCTCTCTACTCCACATGTGAGTCCGGTTGGAAAGCTATCATCAGCCTACATCATCAACGAATCATGTAAGAAATAAAATACATAATCATAACATCTAATCAGATGCACATAAGTCATATATATACAATAGTCAAACCCCAATAGTCCACTCCCTGACTCGATTCAGAGTCCAAGGGTTTCATTGATGTCTCTACATCCTCGAGGTCCAAAATCCTTCACACTCAGGAGAACCGAGTCAATAACACTTGTCTATATCAATACATCAAAATAACAAGTCATCTTATCTATAATGTCTCATAATCATAATCAAATGCCCAATAGTATAAAAAGTCGGATCACTTGCAAGCAAGTTTCCTCAAAGAATAAGTTCAGTCAGTGCGGGCAAGAGTCGGATGTTACAGTCACAAGAAAGAATTATAATGGTTAAAAGGAGAAAAATTCATTACATTTGATGATAAAACAAAGAAAAAACACTACCAATGAACATACCACATGAATCCCTAGATAACAACTACAACTTTTCTGTATTATTACAGTAAAAAATGTACACTAGCTTCCAAGCTATCACATATCCAATGTCCAACAATTTGTTTTATTTCATTGGGTGTAAATATATATTAAAACCATATTTCCTCATCCAAGGGGTCGAATCGCTCATGATAGGAACTATTTACAAGGATATCTCCAATAATACACAAAGCTAGGGAGGTTAAAACAAACTCCCAATTTTAGCTCAACTGCCCTTGAATAGCATTAATGACCATCAAATTTACATAAATTTTACATTCTCTAGCTCTGTTGCACTTATTTACATCATGTAAATACATAATATGAGTAATTACATCACCAAGTTTTGATTTTGACCCAATAAATTCAAAATTTCACTTTTTTGCAAAAATTGCAGTAAATTTAACACAAGCACACCGTGTGTTTGGAGGGACTTTTAAGGTTGCTTCTATACATTGATTTTATGAAATGATAATTGGAGGAGGTAGATGGGAATGTTTACAAGACACCTGCACCATTAAACTGGCAAAAATTCATCTTCATGACTTCCAAAATTTTAATCTCCCAAGATGACTCTAAAAGCGCAACGAAGGTCTTGAAAAAGTGGCAAAGCCCTGTTTTTTAGCATGTTTTTGGGATTTTTCTTCATAAATGTGATTTGAAATGGCCACCAAGGTATATATATGTGAAGTAGAGGTCAATATATATCAAATAATATAAATATTTAATCATTTAAATCTTTTGAGAGAAAGCGCAGCGTGAGCTCATTGTGTTTCTGTACATCTGAAAATTGCCAAATTTCTGGGTTTTCTTGAAAAATAGAGCTCAAAGATGGATCAATATCTCTCTAACCATAAATATTTTTACAACACTGAGAGAATTTTTTGTTCTTGGGTATTTTAGCAATGTAAAACTCGTCCCGTTTTCAAAACTACATTCCCATTTGTTCACAATACGAGTTTGAAGTTGGTCACTAAATGTTGTAGAAGAGCATCATGCTCATAGTAGAAACACATTGCGGTCTTTAAGAGGATGTTTGGAGGCCTTCCCAGAGGATTAATGGGATGAAAGTGGTATGTTTGGAAATATGAGGATGTATAGTACATAATAGAGTCATTAAGAATTGAAAACCCCTGCTCCAAACCCATGAAAAATGGATTTGAAGTCAAGTTGTCCAAAAGTGCAGCCACCCACCTATGGCAACTATATTTTGGGAATTTCTCTTGAATCATAAAACCCATGCACAAACTGAAGGAGGTTTTTGTTCCTTGGTTTATTATTGACAAAAAAATCTTTCACTTTGGTCAAATTCATCTTCATTTGGTCAGAAAATTATTTTAAAGAAAAATTGTCCCTATGTACAAAAAATGACCTCAAAACCCTAAAAGTCATGCCAATCAACTCCTTCATTTTGGTCTCTGATGTTTGGTGTATATGATGTCTGATAAATGATGTTTGGTGTCTAATTCTAAAAGAGCATATTTGGTCACTGGTGACTGACATGAACTAACATGTTGATATATGATTTTTTTAATAATTAGATTCCATTGCACCATTAAAATAATATTGATGATGATTGATATAGTAATTATATTTCTCTTGCACCATGATTACTTGATAAGTGAGATTGATCATTGATCTAAATTTGTATCATCTTGATTTTATTAGTGGGATTTAGATACCTCCTTGTTCCTTAGAAAAATCACTATCCCTGAGACCTTAAGTGGTCAAAATCAATCGGATGAATCCTGGGCTTGAGCGTTGCTTATGTGTGTTGGAGATCCTAACCTTGCAAGGTAGGTTGGGTGGGTAGTTATTTTAATATTTAGTGTCAGTTTGATCATTACTTATATTTTTCTTGAGTTGAAAGTAATGTGTTGAACTGCGTCGCTATTTATGTTTATGCATTGAACATGAGTCGTTGTTATTTAAGTTAATGCATTGGCCTTGTGTCTTTATTGACTCGATGACATGTCTCTTGTAATTATATGATTATGATGTCATATTATTATGTGTTTCTATGATTTATGTGTTGACATTAATTCCCTAATGCTTTAAAAAAAAACATACCTTGTACTTCATTTGTTGTCTTAATGGAGGGAGAGACGTTACATATGGTATCAGAGTGGGTTCATCCCTGCGACGTGGGAATCATTACACCTTCCAATTTACTAAAAAAAATATTAATAAGTGATCTCTAATTAAAATGGAAATTGTCCGTGTTGGTAATGCTGGATAGATGATGCCACGAAGGTTCACAACGTGGTGCTAGGGGAAGAGGTGCAATGCCTCCAATGGCATCCTTGCCAGAGGAGTCTAAACCCAAAGGAGAAAAACAAGTCATTGGCCAAGAGAAGATTGATGAGAGGGATGTGGTTGGTCTAATGAGTTCCTTCCAAAGGATGTCAACTACCTTGATTAAGCGATGAGATAGAGAGGAGGCCAAGGTGCCTGATCCTAATGAGGGTTCACAGTGCACTCCAGCTGGCAGTGGTAGCATTC
>CBVK0101537205.1:0-12013 GCA_900067695.1 Picea abies | reverse complement strand
TCTACAATTTACAGATTTAAATAAAACCTGAAAAATTCATTTATATTCTGCCTTAAGACAGAAAAAGATATTTTTGTTGATTTAATAATTTTATGAACAGAAAACTAACTACACTAAATCACTAATCTAAACTACAAATATATCTAACTAAAATACTAATAGTATACTAACAAGTTAATGAAAACAAATTACAAACTAACCTGGAGAAATGCTCTAGATTTGCCCTGTGTATGATGATTGTTTTAGCTGATCGGAGGGAGGAAACCCACACCGAATTATCCATGAGCTTCTTGTAAACAATAGTTGAAGTGCTCTTCAAGTGTGATTACGGGACAAACAAGACATAAAAATCACAACAATCATATGATTTATAAATCTCCACAGTTAGATAAGCCTGTATGCAAAGACTTATACAAAATAATTCAATTGATGAAGAAGAGAAATATGTCATTCATTAACTGAACTAAGTAATTGTTGTATTTTTCAAGTAATGAAAGAACTCAGATATGGATCACATTAATTAAATCACATCATTCTGCAAAAGACTATGATAGCAAAAGTAGTCTATAATCAATTGCTAATGACATTCATAAACTTGAAACAAAAAATTGATATTATCAAAGCGAAAGTTGTAGCAGAACATCAACTTTTGTCTCAGTTTGTATTAGGAATCCATAGCCTGGTTCTCCCACAAGTGAGAATGATCCTTATTACAAAAAATAATAAGTATTTATAGGTTTTCCACAGGGTAAAACCTCCCTGTGGAAGTTATCAAAACTGTTTACATAAATCTGGGCAGATATCCTCAGTTTAACTAAACTAGGAACCTACAACAAAACTAAAATACACAAATATTCCCCTAGCCTATCCAACATGTCCCATGCAATTCAGATTTACCTGAAAAGGGTAAAAAATGGACAAGTTAGAACGATCCTTTATTAATAAAATAATAAAAATCTAATTCTATAGACTAGCTACAGAATCTTGCGATTCTGTAGCTGGTCTAAATAAGACACAGAATCAGCATTAAAATCGATTGAAAATATTTTAAAGAATTAAATTCAATTAATATCCAATAACTATTTGAAAATAAATCATTACAGTTGAAATTATTATACCATTAGAAATCAAATAGGATCAAGATGAATCAAATGATCATAGAGATATGCGTACTCTGTTTCTTTTGTTACCACAAAATCGAATGAATAGAATCATAGTCAACAGTTGTGAGATCGTTCGATATCAATTTGAAACTGATATAATCAAAACAAATCGTAGGCAATTGTTATGCTACCTTATCAACAAGAGATACGATCGAATCCAACAAGATCATTTTCAAATTGTTATAACTATATTGACATAGCAAACGATTCATGCCACGAGTGGATCGACTCAAGCTGGCGCAAAAATCAATTCAAATGAAATCATAACAGGATCAATTAATTGGTAACAGAATTCGTAAGAATTATCAGATCGTTTTTTATTAGAAATTGGGCAAACAAGATCATTTGACTCTGATCAAAATCATTCCATTCAAATGAATTATAACTGGATTTGATAGATAACAAAGTCAATCAATTCATTTTTGCAAACTAAAATCAAACAGAGCAGCTTTTACGATGCGAATCCAACTCATAAAACAATCTTGCCAATTCAAGATATGGGATAATCCAATCAAAATAAGAGCGAATTGAACAATTAAGGTTTTAACATAGTTATTACGAATCAAAACCATTCCACGATTCGGGCGCATTTGCACAGGCTTAAATGAGAGCATTGTTTTCATACGAAACAGAGTAGTTCTTTCCAAATTGAAACTGAACAGAGTTGTATTCTTGTTCTTAGAAGATTACATGACACAACATATAACAATATTGTAACAATCAAAATCATTGAAATCATTTGCCAATCACAGCATATGAACCATAACGAAATCAAATCCAAACATGATCATATTCTAAATTGAGCATGAAAAACTTCATGTTCAAAGTAGGTACAAAATGAATTCAATTGAAAGCAATCCATCGGTTTCGTTAACTCAATCAGACAAACGAGCAAATCAAATCCAAACGAAGACCATTCAAATTCAATAAAATCTATCAATGGCTAAACTGGGAATGATCAACTCATGCATCTAAAACGAAATTCCATTTATTTTTAGCAAAGAGAAAAATAAACAGGATGAACACATTATGACTGAGCCATTTCGAAATATAAACAGAGCTATTCGAAGACCAAATTCCAATCACTATATTAATCATGGTCATTCACAAAATTAAAACGATATCAAAATCCATGCCTGTAGGGCGAGCAGATGGCTTGATTACGATAATTTGGAGTTGATAACGGTTGTGGCCGATTCAACATTCTTAAAAACGATGGAGCCAGTTGTCTTCTGCTTCTTTTCAGTTACTTGGAGTTGGTCTCTTTGGCTGGTCAATACTGCAACTAGACTTTCCAATGATTGAATTTTCGATTGGAGTAGGGGAACATCGATGTAGTATCGCTCCAACCACAAATCACATTGGTCACAGGACGACTGTGTGTGATTCGAAAGTGCAGGTGAGGGTTTGATTATATTTCCGAGGGTTTCATTCGGTAATTTCATTCCAAGGTAACAAGGATTATTCCTTAGGAAAGGGGGAAGATTCGTCACAAAATCATAAGGTGGTTCAGGGCACAAACCCTGTGAGTAAGGCTACTCACTGGCTAGGAAACGCTCTACGTTAGAATCTGAATCCTCACTAAGAATTATAGGCTTTGACTCAGCAGAGGGTTTAAGTTTGTTCCTAGCCATTCTCGAAATAAGCCGAGCATTCGTTTTACCCTTAGCAATAGCAGTAGGGTTTGCCTTGGTCTTTTTACTCACATGCCTCTTTATAGTCTTGGCCTTCTTAGTTACAGTGTCTGGTAAGTCAACATCAAGATCGGCCGAGGGTTTAGGAGAGGGAACTAGGATGTGGAAGGGCATGGGTGGCTCAACTTTTGTTTCATTCACCACAGACTTGTCAACCTAGATAGCATCTGTATCATCAAAACCATTTCGAGCGACAAAAGCTCGCCAGCTATCACCATGGAGGCTTAAGTGATAAACAATAATAATTTTAATAAGCCCATGGTGGAACAAGCTACTGTCAGCCTTCTCCTTTTTAAACCTTTTTGCCATTTTATATAGGCTACGCTGGAAGTAAAAGGGCATATTCAACGGGTACCCAATAAAATTCACTAACAAGTGCAGGTGGTAGAGAAAAACGAATCTGTATCGACCTTCACAGGTCACGAATTGTTTGACCACCATCAAAATATCATGCCATCGTGGTTTAAGCGCAAAGATGGGCATACCTCTGTCACAAGATGTGACTTTATGCAAGAGGAAGAGTAGTGGCCATGGCACCTCTTCGACCTTGGAATTTTTGAACCAACGTTGTCCCGAGGATGGTAACCCTGTAGCAGAACTAATAAACTCCTCGTTGATTTCCAACTGGATGTCACCCACCTTGGCTCTACAACCATCAAAAGTCAGGGCGAACTGTTGTGCCACAACTAGATTAAAACCCTCAAATCATTGTACAAAGGTGAGCCATCCATTATCCTCCAAGTCTTTGCGGGCATTGTCAAATAATAGTAAGGCTTGGCTGCCATTCGGTTCGATTCTCACTACCGATGCCATGGAGCCGAGCACACGGTGAATGAGCCAGGGTTTGGATCATAGCATACACATGAGTGAAATGCACGAAGGGTTATCCGAGCTAATAGAAGTAAACGAGGATAAGGGATAGGCATAAATTTCATCATGCGAAGGTGGTGGAGCTTATCTCTGCCATGCAAAATAGTTATTGCCAAAGTACAACGACTGGCTGTTCTACCCATTATAGCATTGTTCAACAATCATGTCTCTTGGCCAACCAATAAATCCAATGGTAAGTGCAATCAACGTTGTTCCATAGTTTTAAACCATCAACATTTAATTTGAAACCAATACCAAATATTTAACCACGCGCCATTGTATCAGCTCATATCAACATACCAATAGTTATGAAAACACAAACATAGGCATTATATTAAAAGATATATATGAAGGATTTAATCATAACCCCTATACATTTTCATGAAACCAATGGTCAGGTGGGTCAAATAAAATGCAAATTCAAATGCCAACACATTACAAACTCAATGAAACCAAGTCACACAATCAATACAAGAATGTCCAATGAGTATAGTTCGAAAGT
Organism: Picea abies; assembly: GCA_900067695.1. Classification (NCBI taxonomy): domain Eukaryota; kingdom Viridiplantae; phylum Streptophyta; class Pinopsida; order Pinales; family Pinaceae; genus Picea; species Picea abies. The sequence goes on along the minus strand of CBVK0101537205.1, from coordinate 7,784 downwards.
TTTGCCAGCTGCATAACAATAAGTGAAAAGTAAGCGCAATAGGCATACTGACAAGAAGGATCATGACAGTTCAAAGAATGATTTCAATGGGACTTCAAAAGACTAATTTTTCACGCTTACAGTTGTGAAAACAAAACAAAGGCAAATGTGCAAATGTCGCAAAAATAAAAGTGTCGTTTATTTAAAAATTGCGACGAAAAATTGATGTTTGCAAAACATTGGTGTAGGCAGCTTATAAGACAATAGAAAAATGTGAATTGGCTGCCAACAATGGCGACACACTGGTAGAAGCAGTTATCTATGCCAAAAGAAACAAATTCAGATTAGGACAGCAAAGATAATTTCAACTCAAAAATAACAACCAGAAAATAGTATAAACATCATCATTAACCAACTATTCCAGCAGTGTTTCAAAAGATGCAAACTGATAACAATCTTAAGATCAGCAAGTCATGATATTAAAGGTAAAATTTCCAATACTGTTGGCATGGCCACTGCTGCCAGCAGGCATCCATAGCCTCGACAAGGTTGCCATTTAACCCACTTTGACATCTGTATCCTGCCAAGAAGTTATAGACCAGAATAAAGGACATTAAAGAGGTTTATTATTTGCAAATTTTCATATACCCGACATTGCTTCGCTGCCAGTGGGCTTGTTCAGTACCCCGGCGAAGTTTTCTTGGCATCATGCAAGCATTTACCCGCTGCCGGCGGACCTGTTCAGCATCCCGGCGGGTTTACAAGCACTTCCCACGGCTCTTATTTATAATTTATTTTGTTTTGTTTTTTCATTAGATATATAGCTGACCGAGGTGACGCTGAAAATCATGATTTTTTAACGTATTTTTCAGACCTCATCAGAATTTTTTAGAACTGTCCTTTATCAAGATCTGGAGATGTTTCATTTACAAAAACAACTTCCTAAGGCAGGGAGACATCTTTTGAGTCATTCCCTTAGGGAATAGGGACAGCGTAAAAAGATAATAGATGATCAAGACAAGCTTTACTCAGAGATTGAAATCAATCAACTTCTTTCAAATGACAGACTGTTTCCAACACAGATATAAATTTCAAAAATATACCATTGATGTTTGTACGAATTTCTCAGAAGTCATTTCAGTGAAGGAATTTTCTTTGGTCTGCATAGCTCAGTGTACAGGTATGTGTATTTTCCAAAAACCACAAGTTGACAAATTCAAAGGAAAAATCAAAAGCAAAAGGCAAACAAAAGCAAACAAAATCAGAATATGTACATAAACTACAAGGGTTGTTATCAAGCAAAGTATCTTTTCAAAGCTTGGCTATTCATCAGGTAGGTGTCAAGCTGCCCTTCAAGATTCTGCAATCGAAAAGAACTAGGACCCAACTTTTCAGCAATTAAAAACGGTCCAAGCCACAAATTTTGAAATTTCGTGTGCTCTCTCTTTCCCTCATGCGGTTTGTCCCATTTCAGGACGAGATCACCTACTTCAAAATTCCTATCAGAAGCAGAGCTAGCATGAAACCATATTTTAACCAATTGTTGATGTTGTTCTAACTTACGTTTAGCTTGGTCTCTTACCACTTCTTAGCTTCATCAAAGCGTTAATTCAGTTTTCTAGAGGGGGATAATCTTCTTCTTGAACTTTCTGTGACAACTGAAGCGAAGGAAGAAGAATGTGAGGTGGCAGGATTGCTTTTCTGCCATAAATGAGAAAAAAGGGGGAGTTACCTACAGCAGCTTTTGGCATTACCCTATCAGCCCACAATGCATTCAGCAGCGCATTGTGCCAATTTTTGTGGTTTTCAACCACCGTTCTCTTGATAATTTTAATCAAGTTCTTGTTTGTCGATTCTGCCAATCCGTTGCCCTGGGGATAATAACTAGCAAAATACTTTAGTTTAATTCCTTTTTCCAAAGTGAACTCGCTCATCTCAAGAGAGGAAAAGTAAGAGGCGTTGTCAAAGACTAAGCAGTCAGGGATACCGAAACGAGTGATAATATTCGAATTTAGAAAGGCAATTACCTGACTAGTGTTGACGGTTCTTAATGTGATAGCTTCAGACCATTGGGTAAAGTAATCTGTGGCTGTCACAATAAACTTGTGCTGTTGTGAGGACGAGGGATTGATTGGACCTATGATATCAAGGCCCCATTGCTGAAAAGGAGAATCTACTAAAACGGGCTACAAAGGAAAGGCTGGTTTTTGTAACCGCCCTAATGCTTTCTGATAGATGATACATTTACGACACAAGGCATGGGCATCTCTAAAAAGCGTGGGCTAGTAATAACTGGCTCTCAAAACCTTATGGGAGGTGGTATCACCGCCAAAGTGACCACCAGCTTCTCCTGCATGCAACTTGAGCAAGACTTTTTCTACTTCATCTTTTTCAAGATAGCGCATCAGTACGCCATCAAAACTCTGACGAAACAGTATACCATTGACCAAATGAAAGGAGGCAGACTTTAACCTCAACTCTCTTCTCTTAGTGGGATCTAAGTGACGAGGTGCTAACCCATGTTCAAGACAAAATCTAATATCGTCATACCAAGGACTGACATAGTTTTGTGTGCAACAGATTAGACTTTGATCATGTTGTCCTAGGTCTGACGTATCGCTTTCATCTTGCTGTCCTGCTGCTGAATCAACAACTAACTTTCATAACCCTTGGCCTCTCACTATCTGATTTGGGGTGATTTCTAAGTCGTACTCCTACACGGAGGTGACCCAGTTGGCTCTCTTCTCTCCTAGTTCATTCTACACTAACAAGTTCCTCACGGCTGGGTATGGGACAATGACTTTCGTCTTTGACTTCAAAAGATAGGACCAGAAATGCTTGACTGCTTTAAAAACAGCGTAGGCTTTCCGATCAACCACTGGATAGTTAAGTGCCTTTGAAAGCAGTTCTCATAAAGGTGATCGATACTTCATTGTTCTCGACGTACTTTTGAGTTAGGACGGCGGCATAGGAACGGTCGAAGGCAAAAAGTTAGGACGGCGGCATAGGAACGGTCGAAGGCAAAAGTATAGAGTGTAAAATCTTGAGAGAAGCTAGGGCTCATGAGAGACGAAGAGTCTATTATGGCCTTCTTTATTGCATTAAAAGCTTGATTTTCTAGGGGTCCCCAGTGATATTGGGTGTCTTTCTTAATCAAATTCTGTAAAGGCCTGACCATTTCGGAGAAACTAGGGACGAATCTCCTCACGAAGGGACGAATCTCCTCACGAAGTTAATCTGGCCTAAGAAAGACTGCATGGATTTTTTGGATGCAGGAGGGGGGAGTTTTGCGATGAATTGAGTACTTTCGGGGTCAATAAACATCCCTTTGCTAGACACAATGAATCCTAAGATTCTACCCTATTCTACTGCAAAGATGGACTTTTTGGGATTCAAGGAGATGCCATATTTTCGACATCGTAGTAGAACGGCTCGTAAGTGAGCTAGATGATCATATTTGTTTTTAGAATATACAGTCACATCATCTAAGTAAACTACAATGAATTGATTGATTAATCCTCGGAAAGCAATGTCCATTACTCTCTGAAAGGTAGCACCGGCATTAATCAATCCAAAGGGCATTTTACGATAAGCATAAGTGCCCCACGGGGTACGGAAGGTAGTTTTGAGTTGATCTGGTGGAGACATCAGGACTTGATTATAACCTGAGAAACCATCTAACATGGATAGCCTCTCGAAACCAGATACCTATTGAAGGATCTGTTCCATGGGTGGGACAGGATAGTTGTCTTTATCAGACGCTCTATTGAGGTTTTGGAAATCGACGCAGAGTCGGATTTCTTCGTTTTTCCTCCGGAATGGGACAAGGTTAGAAACCCATTGAGTGTGCCTAACAGAAAAAATTATTTTAGCATTTAGGAGCTTAGTCAATTCTTTTTGAACTGTCGGTTCAAGTTTAGGGTGCATTTTCCTCAGTTTTTGTTGAAAGGGCAAGGTTTGAGGTTTCATGGGAATAACATGTTGTATGATGTTAGGGTCGAAAGTTTTAAGATCGTCATACATCCATGCAAAGACATCTTTAAATTCTTTAAATAATTTAACAAATGCATCTTTTTCATGTTGGGAACACCCCAACCCTAGATTAATGCACTGAGGAATTTCATTAGTTCCTAGGTTTACATTTTCATAAGATAATGAGGAACTATTGGTTTTACAGTTGACTGTCTTTTTAAATTTATCTTCAAAATCATAAAACTTCTCTAATATAACTATAGATTTGGGTATGGAATTTACCATGTCCAATAGAGCTTCATGAGTTTTCGGATCAGGTATTACCGTAAAATCATGCAAATTGTCGCCGTGCATGCGTTCATCTATCACCGCGCCTTGAAAGGTTTCTTCCATGTACAGGAAGTTGATGATCTGTTGATCGTCGTCAAATACTCTCCAGTTCATGATCTTGTCAGGAACGGATGGTCTAAACAACAGCTCGATGGAGAATGCGTCTGGGGATAAGCCTTCTACAGGAAGAAGTTTAGAAGCTACATTAGCTAGTAAATCTGCTTCAGCATTATTTAATCTAGGAATGGAATTTATATTAAAAGCAGAAAATTTATTCATTAAGTTCCATACCTCGGATTGGTAGATTTTGAGATTTGGAGACAGACAGTGGATATAATCTCTTACCTGTCTAACCATTATTTTAGAGTCGCCAAAAATAGCCAGGTTTTGAATGTTCATATCCAAAGATTTTCTGAGACCTTGCAGTAAAGCCTCATATTCTACAATATTATTAGTACATTCAAATTCTAGTCTACAAGCAATTAATGTCTTGTTACCTGCCGGATCGATAATGACGCAGCCTACTCCAGCTCCTTCTTTAGACTTTGACCCGTCGAAATAAAGAGACCAAATTTGATTCACATCGGGTGCATGGGATCGTTGCATGGAAGCTGCTGGCTGCATATATGCTATAATCTCGGACTGTTGTTCTGAATTGGTGATAGGTGAGGCCTCGGCCATGAAATTGTCGAAGAAGGTGTCCATCCCTTGTACTTCAGGTGAATCAGTAGAGGGTGTGAATGGTTCGTTGGGATCGTTCAAAACTGTGACCGTGAACTTAAGGTAGCGTTCACGATTTACCTTGATCTTATTAGGCTTGTCGTTTTCTGGAAGCCAAAGGTGAGACCAGTTCTTCACGAAGTAACCATGTAGTTGCTATGACCAGTCCCTGCTTAAAAAAAAACCATATAATTCGGGAATATCCACAACGATTATATCAATAACCTGATGAACCTTGGGGTTAGACGATAATCTAATAAGTACATTTTTTAGTTCGCCTATAACTTTAACATTGGTCCGATCAAGTTGTATGATTTTTAAAGTGGATGGTTCAACTTCAGCGTTAATCTTTTGGCATACAGACCATGGCATCACATTAGATGACGCCCTTGAGTCTACCATACAATTATGCATGTTTCTATTGAAGATTTCGAAAGTTAACAAGAAAGGAGGTACATTTTTGCAAGTACTAAGGGTAGTAGCTTGTGGCTTTTTACTTGCAGTTTCTAAAGCTACTTTATCTACATTATTTACATTATTTACATCACTTACAGGAAGGCTTCCTTTATCTTGAGGATCAGGACTGTTTTTAGTGGAAGTCTTCTGAGGGACTTTGTTTTGCACAACCTTGTTACTACTTGAATTACCATTTTTGTCATTCTCTGAAATATTTTGTAACATATTTTGTAACAAAAATGGAAATTTCAATAGCTCATAAACAGAAATGTTAGCCCTTAACTTTTTAAGATCTTCAACTACATCGTAATCTAATTTGGGTTCACATTACTCTGTTTAGTCTCAGCTGGTTAAGATTGCTTTGGAGGTGAAGTTGTAGTGTTTTCGGAAGAAGGTTTGCTTGTTGTCTTACTCCTGGTGTTATAAGGATGAATTGTCTCGAAGTTAGCTTGAAAGATGTTATCCGAGAAGTGTCCAAAAATGTTTGGAGAAGACTCTTCTTCTTGAACTGCCTCTTGTTCAGCTACCTCCTCGGGGATCTCAGGAGGCATCAAGTTATCTTGGGCTTCTAGAATCGTTTGGAGAGTGCATTGCAGACTTTCTAGATTTAGGCCTTCGGTGGTTGTATTAGGTCGGTTTATAGGAAAAGTTCCAGAATGGGGGCTTATAAGGGCCTTTGCTCGAGGAATCTTCTTCAGTCGACCTTTTCAATTCTATAACTTGATTTGACAATTTTTGAACAACTTTAGTTAGGTTTTCTAAATCCGAACCTTTAGGTTGTGTTTTACTTTGAGTGGGTCTGGAGAGAATTTCGATCTTGTTTTTGGAAGAAGAACTAGTCTTGGTTTCATTGCTAGAAGAGTCTTTAAGACTGAGTATGTCTTTTTCAATCTAGCTGGCCTCCTCGAAGGCTTCTAAAAACGTGGCTTTATTATATTGTTTAACCCAAATAGCTATACTTTGATGCAAATCCTTAGTGTAGTATGTTATTATAAGACTCTCGGTGGGCATGGAATCTGCAGGGATTCGGTTTTTAAGTGTTAAAAATCTTTGATTAAAGTCTTTAACTTTTTCTTTTGGGTTCATTCTTAAGCTAGAAAGATCCATGACTAGGACTTCCGAAGGTTTACCGTCTCCAAACTTTTCCAAAAAGCATGACTCGAACTTTTCCCAAGACATGATGGTATGTGGATTTTGGGAAAAGTACCATGTGGATGCATTGCCCTCAAAGGTATAAGGGAACAACCTACAGACAATGTCTTCATGTTCGACATTATAGAGTCTTATGGCTAACATAAACTTTTTAATGTGATCTTCAGCGATCTGTTTTGAGTCGGGGTCAAACTTGGGAAGCCATTTCCCCATATGTTTAGGTAGAGGGTGTTGAGCTCCAGGTATAACTACAGCATCCTGGTCAAGCCAAGGTCTAGCAGGATTGTTCTGATTTTCCATTGGGCTAGTGGGTGAGGAAGGCTGAGAAGGGGAATTTCCTTCGTCAGAGGAATCTTCTCCATAAGAGGAAGGAGATGATGGAGGTGGTGAAGGAGGTATCCCAGATCCTCCTGCAGCAGGATTTAGGTTTGGATCTGTGGGATTCACAGTGAGGTTAGTGTCTCCTAATTGTTCTCTGATATCAGAGAAGTCCAAAGGTTGACCCCACAGACGATTTGGTTGCCTCAAACAGGCTAAGGCACTGTGTGTTTTTATAAGAGATTGGCGGACAATCTCTTGTATGTCACCACCTATGGGATTAGGGGTTGTTGGCTCAACTGTGGTCTGAGGATCTTTGGTTGAAGTAGTTGTTGTTTGAGGGGGGATATTAACATTTGAATGGCTTCTAGTCACAATAGGTGAACGATTAGGTGGAGGGGGAGTCTTGCGACCGCCTCGTGCCATTAATTAAATTCAGGCCCTCCTTCTAGCTCCATTTGTTGACGGGAAAAATTGACCATCCATCAACTGGAAGAGTGGAACCGGTCTTGGGTTGTCTAATAACCCAAGGAATTTGGGATGAACCACCTTGACGATTTTAGCGGCTGCGTTAGCCGATCTAAGGTCCTAAGAAAACAAAAAGGAAAACTAATCTACAGTAACTAATCTAACTAAAAACAAATAAAACAAACTAATAAACTAATCTAATTAAAACTAACTATTAAACAAACTAAACTAAAACTAATTATTAAAACAAACTAAACTAATCTAACTATTCTATATATATACAATCTACTAACTACTACTATACTAAATCTAACTCATTAACTATCTAACTACTAACTGAAATATAACTTATTCACAAAATGTACAATATCTACAATTTACAGATTTAA
>CBVK0101537203.1:0-16619 GCA_900067695.1 Picea abies | reverse complement strand
TCACCTTCGCACTCCTTAAGTCTCTCCCCCATGTCAAACATTGGTGGGAAACTTACTGGGAGAAGAGTTCCACAGAAGATTCTGGAATATATGGGGTCGAGCCCACTTGGGAATTTTTTGTGGATGCGGTAAAGGAACAGTACTACCCTATTGGCAACTATGAGTTTTTACTATGAGGAAGTAAAAACCTTCATTTAGGCTCTCTTTTCGTGCTGAAAATAATACGGATCACCAATATTAGGGCTTAACAAAAGGACTAGGAGACATGTGATCATAGGCCTCTTGAAATTAGATTTTATTTCCGCCAACAACTTGGACAACTTATCCATGAAATCCACATTGGGAAAGTGGAGACTTGGGAGTCCCTTACAATACTATTTTGAATGATATTATTCACTATGTTATTCATTTGATGTTGGTCCTTCTAGTAATTCATTTTTCTATACGTCTAAATATTGACGGCCTTGGATGTCCATCTGCATATCTTATGCCATTAGGTTCCAAGAGATTTATTTTTATCCAAATTGACGGGTTATGTTTTAAAGCCTTGGTTGCACCCTTTTCATCCTTTTAAACATAGATGTGATTCTAGATTGTTTCTTTGAAGAGAATTTCCATTACGCTTTTCATATTCATATATATCACTTGGGGGGGATATTTAGTTTATTTGGTGCTCAACTTTTGGATACGACAATTGCATGGATCCAATAAGTCCATGAATTGACAGACCTTTCAAGACAAGCATTGTATTCATTGTTGGCGATAGACCTAGGATTGAAGGTAGACCCAAAGAAAGTGACCATTGATGGTGGTTGATGATAGAAACAATAAAATTGTAGGACAATTCACTGTGGTGTTGGCACTGCCTACTTATGACGACAAATTTGGTATGCATCTATTCATTCTGGTTTGATCATTATTTCTTTTTTTTCTTTTTTTATTTTCTATAAGTGGGTTCATTTTCGATAGAAGCTAAAACCCTTAATTTTTTGAGTTTGCATAGTTGATTTTTCATTGTATAGTGTGATTGTGAAAGGGTGAAGTTGCAAGAAACCTTTGAGGTCCATTTCTGAGCTATTGCTCGAGTTGAGGAATTGTTAGAGTTACTGAACACTCTAATCCTCTCTTCTGTGGACAATACAATCACCATTGACAAAACCACTTTGAATTTTGTTGTAACATGCTTGCAAGTTACACAAGCCAAAGTAGAACAACTGCAAACTCAGACTTGACTCCTTCACAATTCACTTGAGAGAAAGAATCTTTGACAACATTCTGAACTAGTCCTTGTTCATAACCCTATTTTTTAAGATGATGAAGATGATGATGTTGATCTAGACCAACAACCTAATGAGCCAATGCCAGCTTCAAGTACAGATGAATATTAACTTCCTCTTTCCAAGCCAATCATCAAACCTTGGGAAGAAATCAGGAAGAATAGACACAGAACCAGTATCGGATATGAAAATGAAGTCACCTTTCATATTACGGATTATACTAAACCGATCCAGTTATAGAGTGTTGGACTCCTACAAGAAGCTTCACATTCACCTACTCCAGTTCAAGAGTATATTTAGAAATGTCAATATTGTTAGCAAGTTGGCCTCATGGAAGATCAGTGCTTTGATATTCATCCTTGCGAGCATTACAAAAAGAAAAATCATCATTCAAATAGATGTTCCAACAACAAGAACTCTGCAAGAGTAAAGAACCATTATGGGTGGATATATTCTTGGCAGTGGTCATAAATAGCCAAGAATTTATCTCAATCATACAGTAGAATTCATTCTCAGGTATTGATCCATATTGTAGTGAAATAATCTGCATCTTCTCACCTTGTACCTGATAGGGGGGAGAAACATCAACAATTGGCAGTTAGGGTTCAAGTTTTGAAGTCTTATCATTCGATCAATAACAAGCGAGTGTGATTGGTTTTTGGTTTTCCTAAAATCACCACTTAATATAAGACTTACACTTTCTACTAGAAAACGGTTAGTGGTTTCCCTTAAACCTCCACTTGGTAGAATAATTTCATCTTTTTCTACATCACAGTTTATGGTCATATTTGAACCAACATTCGAGAGCACTTCCAATTAGAAAAAGACACCAGCTTTCAACTTCTAGCTAACTTAGGAAATGTGTCAGGAACCATTTAGCCTAAAGCCAAGTTCCAAAGTTTGTGATCATTCGTAAACCACCAGATTGGTTTGTGGTCTTCCTTAAACCACCTCCACAAATTAGTAGAAGACATCAAATTTTGTTATACATTTAGTTTGTGTTAATCTGAAAACCACCAGATTCAGAGAGCACCTTCAACCATCAACAGCTGCACACTTCCATATTTCAGCTACCCACTTTCAAATATCAACTCTCACCTTGGATTCATATACACCCCTTCGGATTAAGGGGGGAAAGTTGGAAACGTAATTTGTTAGCGTTACGAACTTGATGGACTATGAAGAGTTGAGTTATTGTAACAATCATGGGGAGTCCAAGAGACCTTGGAGGATGAATCCCAATGTCATCTAAATTGTATTAATAGATGTATCATACTCATGAATAATATGAACTTCACGCTTATTCTAATTTGTGTGTTCAACAGCTAAGGTACTCAACACCTGCACTAACGGAGACATATACCTTATATTTTGCTTGAAAAATAATATACCATTATCAGAAAATACATAGTTATTCACAGTTTCTATAAATAAAGAATATATATTCAGAAAGCTAATTTAATTTTCTACATTTCATCTTTTTACACCGTATTCAAATTCATTGTAAAAGTACCTTGAATAATCCCTCCAAGTTAACATATTATTTTTTTTTCGTGTTTGTATTGACACTAATACTTCATGAGAGACCATCATTAACTTGAATCCACCCATAAATATATTAAAATATTCGAGATATGATTGATATGCTGGAAGGTGAAAACAATACAGTTTCAAGAGTTCAACTGGTTTCAATGATTAGTATTATGTGTGGGAGTTCAATTGGTTTCAATAGTCATAATCCTATGCGGGATTTCAACCATTACTTGGTTCTTGAACAATCCAATTGTGATAAACAAATGTGTAGCCCGTAGAGGCAAAGGAAGAGAGTTGTAAACCTGATTATTTTCTTCACTGGTTTGATAGAGAGAAATAAAGATATTACACCCCCATTTATTTCTCTATTTTTTGTTCGATCTGTTTTATTTTTCTACACATTAACTAGATGCTTGCAGACCCTGTAACTCATTGTGTACAAATCCTCTAACTCGTTGTTTTGTAGGCCCTTTAATTTTTTCTCTTTATTAGGCTTGTTTTTTTCAACAATTGGTATTAGAGCCTGAGGAAGGAAGATCCTGCACTTAGAGAGCTCAGGAAGCTTGTGCCCACATGTAGAGACTGAGGAAGGATGATCCTGCACATAGAGATTCAAGGAGGAGTCTAGTCGAGGGTTTCTCGAAGAGACGAAGGTCAATATGTGAAGAGTCGAGGAGGATTTCATGGAGAATCGAGAAAATATTGAGTTCTAAGTTCGAAGTGGAGAAATTTAATGGAAAGAACAAATTTGACTTGTGGACATTGAATATGTGGGATTTGTTGGTGCAACAAGGATTGCACAAAGAATTAGATGGAAAGAGAAAGAATCTAGTGGGTATGTCAGATGATGAATGGGAAGATCTTGATGCAAGGTGTCTCAACACCATTTGGTTGTGTTTGGCCAATGACGTCCTCTTCAATATCATTGGAGAGGAAACAACAACAGGCCTATGGAGCAGAATAGAGAGCCTCTACATAAAAAAATCTCTGACGAACTCAATCTACTTGAAGAGGAAACTATACAATCTACAGATGAAAAAAGGTACCAAAATTGTTGAGCATTTAAATGTATTTAATACTTTGTTATGCGAGTTAATTAGTATGGATGTAAAAATCAATGAGGAAGATAAGGCAGTGACCTTGTTGTGTTCATTTCCTAAGTCTTGGGATCATCTAGACACTTCTATTAGCTTTAGCACAACAGTCACCCTTGAGTTTGACTCTAATTTGGGAGATTTGTTGTCTGAGGAGGTGAGGAAGACATCCAATATACAAATTGTTAGATTACTTAGAGGGGCGGTGAATCAGTAATAGAGAAATCTAATCCTTTTTAACCATATAATCCAAGTGTTATATCAATGTAGCATTATCATCCAATAACTGCAGAGTAAATAAGCAATGAATGAATGAACAATCATACACATACACAGTACACCAATGTTTTACGTGGAAACCCAATGCGGGAGAAAACCACATAATGATTTTTCTTATATGTATTGAAGAATTACATTCATTGGAAGCACCAACTTCATTTGTTTTCTAGCTGCAATTGGACGGTGGCTCCAACCCCCTTGTTTATCAAGCTACAACTTGAGGGAAGCTCCATCTCCCCTATTCTTTGGCTACAACCAGAAGGAGGCTACAACCCCTAATGTTCTCCGGCTACAACCACCTTTCCTTGCCCCGTCCAACCGCACTGACGTATAAGTAGAATGATGGAACCACTGTCACACTATCACTGTGAGATATACCATTGTACAACTATATCAACCTGTACCACTGACCTATATCCAACCTGTACAACTTCCCTGTAATCAATATATACTTGAACTAAACATGCATCAACAAAAATACAATAGGTACGCGACCTGTAGTGCTACAGGATGCGTATGTACGTGCCCTATCTGTTATGCAGCCCGCGTATGTACGCGACCAAATTGTTATGCAACCTGTGTATACCTTCTAAGAACTAGGGTTTCCTTTCTCTTGAAAACTTCTGACCCTTTGTAACTTCTTTCACATAGATTTGTAACTTGTCACTGTATCCAGAGTGTAACTGTACCCTGTGCATGCATCCTCATATATAACCTTTATCCAAAGCATATATATCTCTCTCTGGTCATGTACCATATAGGTGTGTGTAATCATGAACAAGTATAATAACCCTCACATGATCTAGTCATCAAACCCTTTTTGATATTCAGCCTCTCAATACATCAACCACTTCACAAATACAATCTCTCAACCATGTACAACAAAAACCCTTAGTCATATGCCAAGAAATACAAGATGTGCTTCAACAAGAAGTATCAATGATAAATATACCAGCATTGTTTTTCTGTATATCTGACTTATGCAGAAGATCCCATGCAGCCACTAGTCTCTCTAGAGAGAATCCTTAAATCTCCATAACCATTTCTCATGCATACATCAAAATCCAACTATTCATATAAATAAGACATACCTTTTGAATCAATGGATAGATCTGATGTATCTGAGCACTATAGACCTTTCAGGGAGCTTGATCTCAGAATTTAGAACCTCTGCAACTTCATCTTCTCAAGTTTCATGTATTTACCAACATGTACGCACCCTATACACAACCAACCCGCGTATGCCTCCGTATGTATGCACCCTATACACAGCCAGCCTGTGTACACCTCATAAAATAGGGTTTTTTGTATTCATTGTAATTCCAAGAATTTCATCGTCAACCCTTCGTACTACCTCAGAATTTTCCAACTTCAGATGTATCAATGAGTACTTTGCAATAAGCCTCACACAACAAAAGATATTCAATGTGTTCAAGTGTGTATAAATGAGAGAGATTTGCCTCTTATTTATACTTTCATGTAGTATTACATTTTCCTTATTTTAGGGAGTTCTCCATTTAAAATAATTTCTTTTGCAAACACTTTGAATTTTAGGGGCTTCTATATGACTCATGAGGGTCCTCCAACTTCACATTGCCATAACTCTCTAACCCTGAGGAGTTATGTGACGTTCCATATACCACCGAAAATGGCATGACAAGCACTATCCATCTAGGGTAGTTTTACTGACAAATTCACTAACTTTCATATCATTATTCCACAAATAAGCATGGGTTCTCTAACCATACTTATAAGATAACTCAATCCACAAAGCGTCTTCTCATGAGGGATTTCACCATAATGGGACCACTTTGGAGTTCATCCATTTGTACTTCTTATCAACCATGACAAGACAATAATGAGTTTTTTTACATCAAACAAACTTGGGTCCATTACCCAAACCTTTGTGCTACCGTACTTTCTTCAAGCGTTAACATCAATGACAACCAACCTTAATAAAAAATATCCCCCTTTGGCATTGATGGCAACACTCTGATGCAATATTTTCATGTCATGCAATACTGAAGTCATATCACTCATGCTCCCCCTGAAACCATGCCTCTATCCTATGCATATATGTGACCATTTCTCCCCTTGGAACCATGCCTCTGTGTTATGAATCTGATAAATCTCTCCCCCTTTTTCATCAATGGAAAAGGTATATTTCCATCTGGGGTTGCTCCCCCTAACTGAACTGTCCTTGGGGATACTCCCCTTGATTGAACTCTTTATGAAACTGATCTCCCGACCTGAACTATCCTCTTTATGGTGCTTCCTCATGTAAATCTAAGACATATAAGATAAGCATTCAAAAACATTCATTTTGGAGTAGAAATAACTCCGAGTCTCTGGCGAAGATACTCAAAGGATTCCCATGGAAGTGGTTTTGTAAATATGTCTACCACTTTTTCTTTTGTGCCCACATACTCAACTCTGATGTTCTTTTCTGAAACATGTTCCCATAGAAAGTGATACTTGATTGGAATGTTCTTCGTCTTGGAGTGCATCACTGGGTTCTTTGAGATACGGATGGCACTTGTATTATCACAATAGATTGGAATGGGCTCATCATACTCAACCTGTATATCTGTTCGAGTTTGTTTCATCCAAAGAACCTGTGTACAACATGTTGTTGTTGCAATATACTCTGCCTCGGCTGTAGATAGAGATATTGATGATTGTTTCTTTCTTAGCCATGATACTAAACACTCACCCTAGTAGAACACTGCTCCACTAGTGCTTCGTTGGTCATCAATACAACCTGCCCAATTTGCATCTTTGTAGGAAATAAGAGATAAATCATTTCCTTTTGGATACCATAATCCAAAATCTTTTGTTCCTTTGAGATATCTGAAAATCCTCTTCAGTGTTAATACATGTGATTCCTTTGGTGTTGCTTGAAATCGTGCCACCTTTCCAAATTCCTGCATTACATCTATTCTTGATGTTGTCACATATAGTAGGCTACCAATCATTGACTTGTATTACCTCTGATCTGTAGACTTTGAATCATCATCTTTGCTTAACTTGCAACTGGTTTTCATGGGAGTGACAACTGGATTGCAATTTTCCATTTCGAACCTCTTTAGCATTTCTCTGATATACTTGGTTTCAGAAATTAAAATTCCTTGGTTACTTTGACGTATCTGAAGTCCTAGAAATAAGGATAGTTCTCCAAGTAATGACATTTCAAATTCATTTTGCATATCCTTTGCAAATTTCTGGCTTAACCTGTCATCATCACTACCAAAAGTAATATCATCAACATAAAATTCAATTAATAAAATACTATCTTGACTTACCTTTATGTAGAGGTTGATGTCTGCACTTCCCTTTCTGAACCCTGTTTGCTGTAAATATTTATCCAATCTAGAATACCATGCTCTAGGAGCCTGTTTTAGACCATACAAGGACTTCTTTAATTTACACACATAATCTGCGTTCTCTGACAACTGAAATCTTTCTGGTTGTTCAATGTAGACTTCTTCTTCAAGTTCCCCATTCAAAAAAGTTGATTTTACGTCCATATGATACACTTTAATATTTTTGTAGCATGCATAAGCTAAATGTAATTGGATTGCTTCCATTCTAGCAACTGGAGAAAATTTCTCTTCAAAGTCGATTCCTTCAACCTGTGCATATCCTTTACATACCAATATAGCTTTGTTCCTTGTAATTTGTCCATCTTCATTCAATTTATTCATGTATACCCACTTTGTTTTGATCACATTCTTATCCTTTGGTCTTGGAACCAATTCCCAAGTGTCATTTTTCTCTATTTGATACAATTCTTCATCCATGGCCTTGTTCCAAAATTCGTCCTTGCTGGCCTCTTCAAAATAGATTGGTTCAATCGTAGATGTGAGTGCTAGGTGCTTTTGTTCTGGTGAATGGATTCTTCTTCTAGTCTCAACTCCAGTGTCTTTGTTTCTGACAATTTGATCTGAAGGATGATTCTTTTGTACTCGTCTGCTAGGTATTTTTGGAGTCACTTGCTAAACTTGCTCTTCTGTTTCTGTCGGATCCTCTTCATCTTCCCCTTATTTTTCATCTTCTGTTTCTTCTTCGTAAAGTTGTTCCATTGATTCATTTTCTTCTTCCTTTAATTCTTGTCTACATGTTTCATCAATTGTTACGTTGATCCTTTCCACCACTTTGTTCAATCTCAGGTTGCAACACTTGTATGATTTTCGTGTACTTGAGTAACCAACAAGTACTCCTTTGTCCACACGAGAGTCAATGACGCAACACCCCTACCTCAATAGGTTCTACTTGACCTCTCGGTCTAAGGATCATTCTTAATCTCCCCTTTGAGTCTGATTGACTCTTTGATTCCCCGCAGGAATCTTAAACACCCACACACACACACGTGTTTCCACAGGTCCTTTTCAAAAGTTACGCCTGTGTGAACCTCTACTCCACATGACCAACTGATGTGACCACAGTCTTCACCTGAAAAGGTATATCAGGTCTCACGACTTTGTGATTTATGATGTGAATCCCTCTGACTCATTCAATCCCCGAAACCTTGAAAAGGGCTAATGGGTCTTTGACTCCTCCCTTGACTTCTCCTGAAGTGACCCTCGACTGCGACCTGGGGCCAAATCTTTCGACACCTCGGGATTTCGCGTATCGGGGATTTGAAATGCAACTTTCTCCCTTCGCCCGATAATTGAAACCACGATATCTCCACACCACAAATAAATGGTTCTAAGTTTCCCATGATCTGACAGTCCAGATCCTGTCAGGATTTCACAACTCGCGAATTCTCTAATTCAAACTCCTCCACTCTTCTGTCTTCTGAAAAGACAAAATTT
This sequence comes from Picea abies, assembly GCA_900067695.1. Classification (NCBI taxonomy): domain Eukaryota; kingdom Viridiplantae; phylum Streptophyta; class Pinopsida; order Pinales; family Pinaceae; genus Picea; species Picea abies. The sequence continues at coordinate 7,619 of CBVK0101537203.1, read as the reverse complement.
CAAAGCCCTAGATCAACGACTCTCATTGATCCCAATCTGACGACTAATATCCCTCCTGAGCTTACAAATTCTTAAGGACTCTCTCCTTAACCCTTCCGATGATCTGCGAGATCCAACAGTCTACAAAAAATCGGTGATTCTCCCTCTAAGAATTTCAACCGTCTGTCCATATTTCTCAAGGATTCCTAGCCAAATACTTGGAGTTTTTCCTGCTGAGCTTGGTTCTGCAAGGTGATTTCAAACCTCGTTCCTCCTTCGAACTCTCCAAAGTCTCTATCCTTCCTGAGCTTAACTTCATTGTTACAAACTCAAGGCTCCTAAGGGTTCTTGCATGCACTCCTTGCAACATTCACAATAATCTCGGGTTATTTAACACTTCTAACTCTGTGCACTTCTCACAACAACAATTCTTCAATCTCTCTCCTTAGTTGGAAAAGTCTAAGACTTCAACTGGTCTGCACACACCTTGCACAACTCTTCTGCTATACTTGCACTTTTGCTGATATGAGAACAACAATATCTCTCCTGATATTTTCCGAGATAAAACTCAGAACCTCGTCAATGCACTCCTTGCGGACTTTCACTACACTCCTTGCAGGAATTCTTAGGATGAGAAACAATTGAAACTCATACTTCCTCTCTCACAGAATTCATACATTCAACATGAATCACGAGCATACACACACATAACATTGAAACAAATGCATAACAGAGTATATAAGAAAACTATAAACATATCATTCAATAGATGCAAACAATATTCATCACAACACCATGAAATTGGATCAAAGCGTCCTTATATTAATCCAAGTGTCTCTGTACATGGGTTTTATAGCAACAATTATCTGCTTATACAATATTCTACCATCTCTGTTCTTTTATTCTCTCTTTCTCTACAACTTACAATGAGAATAATAATCTTACAATGCAATGCATGCGAGGGAGCTTTCTAGAGTTTTCCCTCCTACATTCTAAGATATCTAATCGAATTAAAGAGTTACAACTACTTTACATTTATTACAATAAATGCCTCCAACAAACAGATGAGAGAAACCTCTCAAGATCTGTGTTACAATCTCTGAATCATAAAAGAAAAAATATCCTCCCAGATATTACATTAATGTTTTATCTTTTAAATTCAAGACATTTTTAAAATGTGCATTGGTGTGTTCCCAGATGTCCTTCGCTTTTGCGCTTGCTTTGCTGGCTTGCTTACGATGCTCTTGCATCATACTCCTCTGGATGGAAAATTCATGAACTCCTGTTCATGATCTCCTGCGCGGTCTGTCCATGTTTCTGGATATTTGCTTCGCTTTCACAAATAGCATCTTCAATCGGGTGTCCTTTCCATTTTATCAGATACTCAAGATATGTATTCCTCCGAGTCTTCTTGCTAACTCTTTGATCAATGATCTTTTCCATCTGCGGCTTTCCAGCTACAGGCATTTATTTGACCCACTGGACTTCTTTCTTATTCTCTGATCCCTCTGTTTCATCTTCTCTGTAAGGATACACATCTGCTACATTGAATATGGGTGATATTCTTACTCCATCTGGAAATTCTATTTCATAAGCATTGGCCTCAAATTTTCTCAAGATCTTACACGGAACTATCTTTTCATCTTCAACTTATTACATGTTCCCCTTGGGAACCTTTCTCTTCTCAGATGCACCAAAACTAAATCTCCCACTTCAAAATGAAGTTCTCTTCTGTGCTGATCTACTCTACGCTTGTATTCCTGGTTGGAATTCTGCAATCTCTCTTTAATATTACTGTGGAGCTCTTGCATCTCTTCTGCAAAATCCTATGATCCAGCACTTCTAAACTCACTCTGCTCTAATTATCTCAACTCATATACTCCTCTCAGCTGCATTCCATACATTATCTGGAATGGGCTTTGTCATGTGCTTCTGTTAGGTGAGTCGTTATATTCAAATTCCGCTTGTGGTAGAATCTGATCCCACTGACTATGATGTTCATCTACTAAACTCCTCAATAAGTCTCCCAGACTTCGATTTACTACCTTAGTCTATCCATCTGTCTGAGGGTGATATGTTGAGCTAAAAGATAAGTTTGTCCCTAGGTTCTTCCATAATGTCCTCCAGAAATGACCAACAAATTTGGTATCCCTGTCTGAAACAATACTCTTGGGTAAGCTGTGAAGTCTAACAACTTCTTTAAAAAACAAATTTGCAATGTGTGTTGCATCACTGGTTTTCTGACATGGAATTAAATGTTTCATTTTAGAGAATCTATCGACTACCACAAATATGGAATCACAACCTCTCTGTGTCCTCAACATTCCTAACACAAAATCCATGCTTACCGCATCCCACGACCTCTCTGGTACTGGCAATGGTTGATATAATCATGTATTTTGTCTCTTCCCCTTTGCGTGCTGGCAAATTCTACATTTGTTGACAAATTTCTTGACATCTGTCCTCATCCTTGGTCAATAATACAAACTATTCAGTTGTGCAAACATTTTATCATGGCCGAAATGTCCAGCCAATCCCCCACTATGTTTTTCCTTCAGAAGATTCTCTCTCATAGAACTCTTTGGGATACACAACTGATTTCCTTTGAATAATAATCCATCCTGAATTAAATATTCAATCCATTCTCTTTTGTCTCTTAGAATAGGATTCTCACATGTTTCATAAGCGTCCTTGAAATCTGAATCAGCTCTGTACATATCCTTAAGGTTATCAAAACCTAAGGTTTTCACACGAAACTCCTGTAGAATCAAACACTTCCTTCTCAACGCATCAACAACCTTGTTAGCAGTTCCAGAAATGTGCTTTATAACAAAAGTAAAGTTCTTCATAAAATCAACCCATTTCACATGTTTCTGGTTCAATTTCTCCTGTCGAGTTATGAATTGTAAAGAATGGTTGCCGCTATATAAGACAAACTCTTTTGGAACCAAGTAATGCCTCCATTTCTTTAGCGCCTGTATGATTGCATAAAACTCTTTATCATACGTTGAATACTTCATTTTGGCCTCGTTCAACTTCTCACTAAAGTATGCAATCGACCTATTGTCTTGACTTAAGACTTCTCCAATCGTGAATCCACTTGCGTCACATCTGAGTTGGAATGTTTTACTGAAATCTGGCAGAACCAGAACTGGTTGTCCAATTATCTTCTCTTTCAATAACTTGAAAATTCTCTCTGCTTCCTCTGTCCAATGAAAATATTTGTCTTTTCCTGACTGTGTCCATCATTGACGCACTAATCCCACTAAAGTTTCTGATGAACTTCCTGTAAAAACTGGCTAATCCATGGAAGCTTCTGACTTCAAAGATATTCCTCGGTGATGGCCAATCTCTGATTGCTTTTACTTTCTCAGGATCCATCTTCAACTCATTCGAAGAGATCACAAAAACCAAATAAATGAGTTATTTCTTCATGAAAGATGACTTATTCAAATTTATCAGCAACTTCTCTTGCTACAATATCCTCATCACTAGATTTAAATGTCTCAAATGATCTTCCTCAGTCTTACTGAAGATCAATATATCATCAAGATACACAATTACAAAATTTCCAATGAAATCCTTCAAGACTTCGTTTATTAATCTCATAAAAGTACTTGGCGCATTCGTCAAACCAAAAAGCATGACAAGCCATTCATACAACCATTCATTCGTCTTGAATGTTGTCTTCCATTCGTCACCTTTCCTCATTCTAATCTGATGATATCTTCTTTTCAAATCAATTTTTGAAAAAAACTTTTCTCCACTCAAGAAATCCATTAAGTCATCCATCCCAGGTAAAGGAAAACTATACCTGATGGTGATTTTGTTTATAGCCCTCGAGTCTGTACACATTCTCCATCCACCATCCTTCTTCAGACTTAACACTGTTGGTACAACACATGGACTCACGCTTTCTCTAATCAACCCTTTATCCATCATATCTTGGACTTGCTTCTTGACTTCTTCATTCTCTTGCGGCATCAGTCACTACACTACTTTGTTTGGAAAACTAGCTCCTGGTATAAGGTCAATGTGATGGCTTATACTCCTGATGGGAGACAATGAACAAGGCAATTCGTCCACTACTATATCAACAAAATTCTCCAACAGTTCCTGAATTTCCTCGGGTAGATCATCTATCGAAGTACTAGTGAAGATTACTCTAAGTTTGCTAACCACATCAAACTACATTTCTTGATCTTTCTTGACTTCATCCAGAAGTTCCTTCCCACTCATGAGAAGTATAGTATTGCTTTCTTATGCTTTCGCCTTCTTGTCTTCAATTGGCAACAACATATGAGTCCTACAATTCTTTTCCAAGGTGTAAATGTTCTTTATTCTATCATGAATAAAATTTATGTCATATTGCCAAGGACTCCCCAACAAAATGTGACAGACATCCATGGGAATTACGTCACATAAAATCTCATCTCTATAACCCCCTATCTTAAATTCAACTAAACATTGTTTACTGACTATTACCTGATGTCCTTTTTGCAACCATGAAACTTTATATGGGCTTGGATGTGCAACTGTCTCCAATTCCAGCTTCTCCACCATCTCTGTGGATACTAAGTTATCCATGCTTCCATTGTCAAATATCACCTTGCATACCCTATCTTTGGTTTTGCAAGTATTCCTAAAAAGAATGTTCCTCTAGATTGGATTCTCCATCTCTTTCTCTGGATTCAAGAGAATATTCCTCATCACCAAGGATCTTCCACCTTCTGCATCTTCTGCCTCAACATTTCACCTTTGCACTTCTAAAATGTCAGCTTCACCTCCTCCATCCATTTTTCTATCGGGAAATTCCCAAGACTTGTGTCCTATCTTCCCACAGACAAAACACTTTACTTCACCTCTTCTGCCTCTTCCTCTTCCTCTTGCTCTAGGAAAAGTGTTTATGTCAGCATATTGTCTTCCTTGTGAACTTCCTCCCCTTTCTAGGTGGTTATGAGGCTTATTTTCTTCATCCCTGAGCTTCTGTACTCTGTCCTGGGCAATTTATTTGCCTCTTCTCTGACTTCTACCTCTGCCCCTTTGACCTTTCTTTCATGCCAATTTCTCTTCTGCCTTCAGAGAAACCTGATAAGTATCTTCCACATTTTCGATTGTCACCATGCTCATCTCATCCTGAATCTCATATCTCAGGCCATTCATATATCTGGTGACCTTTTCATCATCACTCTTGCGATGACCATCTCTGATGTTAAGTCTGTAGAATTCCTCAGTGTATTCCTTCACTGTCATCCCTTTATGTCTCAAATTCTTCATTCTTCGAAACATATTGATTTGATAATCTCTGGGTATGAACTTGGCTTTCATCTTGGCTACCATCCTATCCCAGCTTTTAATTCTTTGTTTACCTTTGCAACGTTTGTCAGCCTACAGTTCATCCCACCACAGTGCTACATGTCCTTTCATTCTAGTGACAACGTGCTTAACTTTCTTATCTTCTTCGACATCCTCATATTCAAAGTATTTGTCTAGAGTTCTAAACCAATCTAGTAGCTCCTCAACATTTAAGTTGCCTTCATACATCGGGATGTCCAACTTCGCTTTGGCACCTATTCTTGCAAAAACTTTAAATAGACGTTCTTCTGCAGCATCTTCAGCTACAGCTTCTTCTGCTCCTTCTTCATTCTCCAGTATTAGGTGTTCATCTCTGTGCTATCTCCATAGCATTTAACTGAGCACGAAGTTCTCTCATTTCCCTCTCCATGGATGGATCGGGTAAAGTTCTTTCTAGATGTCTCCTTGGTGGCATTGTTTCAAGTTCCACCACACAAAATTTAAATCACAACTATCATCTGTCTTCTCTCTATAAAAAACAATAGTTGTAAGCTCTGATACCACCTGATGCAGAGCCCCCACCTCAGTAGGGTTTGCTGACCTCTTGGTCTATTGATCTTCAACTCCTCTGAGACAAAATGGCTCCTTGGTCCACACTGGAACCTTCAACACATGTAAACCATAGGTCCTTTTATGAACTCCACCTATGCGAGCAAGCACTAGGCGCAAGCTCCTCCCACGCGACCATCAACGGTGACCATGAGCCTAACCCAAAAGGCTTTTCACATTTCATGATTTCAGGACTTCTATTGCGAGTTTCCTTGACTCCTCCAATTCCCAAACTCTAAAATAGGGCTTAATGATCCCTAGACCCTCCCTTTAAATCTTCACTGATGTGACCTTTGATTGCGACCTGGGGTCCGGATCTTGGCGCATATCAGGAACTCATGAAGTAGCTCTCTCCCCTTCTCTTGAAATAAGAACCCACGATGACCACTATGCTAGATTGAGGGTCCTCGTTTCCCATTATCAGATGCTCCATATCCTCTCTTCATGAATCGGAATTTCGCATTTCGCGAGTCTGCAAGTGGCCTCCCCTCTTCCTTATGACTCCTAACTTTCCGATTTCTCCTTATCATGGAAGGGATCAATGACTTGAACTCCTTCAGATATGACGATTACTATCTCTCCTGATCTTGTGAGTGTTGAAAGACTCTCTCCTTTACCCTTCCCATAGATCTACTGGATCCAATAGTCCACGAAAATTAGTGTTCTCCCTTCAAGAATTCCAACCGTCTGTCGAGATTCTCGATTGTTTCTCGTCAAATAACTTGGCATCAACCCTCTTGAACTTGGTTCCGTGAGGTGTCTTCAAACCTCGTCTCTCCTCTGAACTTATCAAAGTATCTATCCTTCCTAAGCTTGATCCTTTCTGCAAACTCAAGGATTCTAAGGAATCCTGCACACACTCCTTGCGGCTTCCACGACAACCTTTGGTTATTTGATCTGCACTCCTTGCGACAGAGTTCTTTAACCGCTCACTTGGGTTGGAAATGTCTAAGACTCTCCTCAGACTGGGCACACCTTTCATGACTCGGTGCTATACTTTCATTCCTACTGGTATAGGTTAATATTATCTCTCCTGAGCTTTTCTGAGGTAAAACTCAGAATCTTGTCGACGCACTCTTTGTGGCCTTTCACTGCACTCCTTGCAAGAATTCTCAGAAAGAGAAACAATTGAAACTCATACTCTCCTTAAAAACTTCATACATTCAACAAGAAATCACATACATATGGCATTGAAACAAATGCATAACAGAGATTGAAAATAAATTGTAATCATACCATTCAATAGACGCATACAGGAACCATAAATACACCATACAATTGGATCAAAGCATTATTATAACAATTCAAATGCTTCTGTACATGGTTCAATAGCAACAACTATTTGCTCCTGCATCACTTATATTAGGAATGAGACCCCAACATCTCCTTTTATATGACAAAAGGATGGTTATTCGGTTGGGTGACGAGATATAGATGGTGGGAGAGTTGGGAAACTACCCAATATCCCGTAATCTCAATGAATTCCTTGCAACTTTTGAATTTTTGCAACTTTTACAAGTATACGCAGGATGTAATGGTGCAGCTGGTATACGTACGTGGGATGTAATGGTGCAGAAAGCATGTGTACATGGGAAGTAGTGGTGCAGGGCACATATATCTTCAAAAATAGTGTTTTTAAGAAGAGAAACTCAGTGATGGCTTGGAAAAAATTGCAAGTAAGAGGGCCAAAATCCAGGTATGCATATGTGGAGAAATTTAGGGTTATAATGGATGAC
>CBVK0101537200.1:0-16294 GCA_900067695.1 Picea abies | reverse complement strand
TATATATATATATATATATATATATATATATATATATATATATATATATCCCTTTTAAAATAATAATAATACAACTAATAAAACTGAAACAAAACAAAATTTTATAAAATTAAATGAGTTTTTTAATTTTTAATTTTTCAATAATAACAAAAAATACCTATCAATAATTACCAAAAAAAAAACTAAATATTAGTAATAATTACCAAAAAATTAAACTAAATATTAGTAATAATGTGATGTCAATATTAGTCATAGTGTGATTTCAGTGAAAGATAATATATATTTATATAATCTTTCTCAATTCACGTGATGATTTAAAGTATATCCGGAAAAAAATGTACTTGTTCTTTCTTTCTTTCCCACCATCTTTATCCTCATCTTCAATCATGATATCTTTTTTAAGTCCATGTGATGTTTCAAGTATATCCCTCATTCTCTGCCACCATCGTTATGGTGATCCTCAATCCTTATCATCCACGTTGAACGACAACACGCGGAAAAAGGTTTTTGTAATCTTATTTATTGAATAGTGATTAAGTATGACGATAATTTGTGAATATTAATGAAGATTTCATTCACAACATGCTTCGTATTTTGCCTAACAAGTATACGAGGAATCTATTTAAAAATGAACGAACGGTTCATTTCCATCTAATTCTTCTACAAATAGTTATTATTTTGATATTTATGAATATAAAATGACGATGATGATGATTAATGTTTATTGAGATTGAATCGGTCTATCGAACCTTAAGAGGATAAGGGATTACTTGCAATTCTTTAGAAATTTGTTTTTGTGCTCGAAAAGTATTAAGAGAAACTTTCCAAGATCATCATAGTTATGTTGAGTTAAAAGGTTGGGAAAGTCGGTAGTGTGACAAATATTTTGAGATTGAGATTTAATCTGGGTATAGGCTGGAGAATCTAAAAAAAATGCTTTTCATCTTCAACCTTCTTAGTGTCACAAAGGTGGCATATTCTTTCATCCCAAGGCGTTTTAGGAATTGACCAACACTTAGTTTCAGTGTGGAGCTCGTGAGAATTTATTCTTATCTTAGCAATGTTTATTTTTTTCTTTACACTTGTCAAAACTAAAAGATAATTTTGATCTTCTAGATTAGGGTTGATTACATCCTTATAATACCTTCTTCTTTTTTCCCTCTAATTCTTTATCACACCACAATTTTTCCTTAAATTTTGATTTGATGATATTTTTAATAGTAATCTTATTTTGCAAAATGGTGTCTTTCATGATTCCCCAATAGTTTGGCCAAGATTGAGCATCTTTATGCCATCCTCACTTGAGTCTACAATGGTTATGAAAATTATAATAACACTATCTTTTCTAATAAGAAAGTAATATACATTAATTTAAGAAAAAAATTAAAATTAATTTTTTTTTTTTTTAATTAATAAACTAATTTAAAATTATATTTTTTTATTAAGAATTGGTTTGTTTTTTTAAACATAAAGAAATAAAGAAATGGATTAAATACTCAAAATCTAAAAACATTTAACCTCTTACGAATCATAGTAATAATAAATTATACCACTTCTTTTTAAAAAAATAATAAAAAAAATCTAATCAATTATATTAAAAACAAATTATGAAAAATATTATTAAAATTCATTTCAACACTCCTAATAAAAAGCCTAATCATCAACATTACAATCATCTTCCAAAAAGTGTTCTCATCTCCAAGAATGGGTGATAACATCGTTATCTTCATCTCTTCGGTGGTGTAGAGAATATAAAAGCCTTTTAAAAACTTGGGCGTTGTCTAATTGTTCTATGAAATGGTTTTTTTTTTGTCGAAATCCGACGACATAAATCTGCACGAAATTACTATTTTTTGTTGTTTAAAATTTATTTACGAATGTAGAAATGAATTCAACATGCTGAAAAACCCGTAAGGCACTACATAAATAACCACTCAAATTTATAAATGTAATAATTTCTCGCCGGATTTCGAGCAAAAGTCCCCCAAAAATATCACCACTAAAAAATCATTTCGTAAAACATTTATACTACTGCTAAAACTTTTCCGTTCATTTCATTCATTTAATTGTCAGGGTCAAACTAAAACTTGTCCATTCATTTAGTTGTCAATATCCATTTGATTCCATCATATGTATGTAAACATTTTAAGCTTATGCATATAAAGGGGTCTCTATGTGACAAGGAATCCACAATATGTACAAATAAAATTATGTTTATGGTGAATCTATGTAGTGTTCATATGCGTGACTTCTTTTTGTAATTTTGTTTAATGATCTTGGTTTTTCCAATTTGACAAGTGTGTCTTCTAGTAAGTCACCAATCCAAAATGTATACATATTCATAGTATATTTTTGTATTGTCCATATTTTTTTAAAATATATTGTACTTCAGGTTATTAGTCCTTGTTGAAGGTGTAGAGGGACTATAGCGATCGATAATTCGTTGACTTCATATTAGTTTTCCGTTTGACTACAATTTTTTGCATAATCTCTATTGTTCGAACTAGAAAACTAAAAACATTATTTTTTATGTAATAAAAAAACCTTTTATGTCATGATTTCATTGGATAATAGATTTGAGGTCTTATTGCGAGCTTCGTTATTCCCAATGTTTTATATGTTAGCATATCCAAAGTTTTTGATCATCTATGGTCTTTTTGAATTTGTACTATTTATATTGAAATGTTTAGATATCCAAAGTTTTGAGCATGGAGAGTCAGTTTTTTATTAGTTGACTTCATATTACTTTGTCCTTTGACTAAATTTTTTTTTGCATAGTCTCCATTGTTCGAACTATTGTTATGATTATTATTATTATTTTTTTGTTATTATTACGTACTTAAAGAGGCATTTTCATTATTACGTACGTAAACATGCTTTCCACACTTCATTCTTTCTTAAATGTTTACACAACGCAAGGCCCTTGGATGGTTCTGACAACCTTAAGTGTTTACTTAACAGGCCTCACAGCCTTAAATGTTTACTCAACAAGCGTGTTACTATACAGTTTCCTCCAATTTTTGGATACAGTCTTGTCTGCAATGAATTTGGGCAATATTGTTCTTCACTGGCATTACTGGTTCACCGGTTGATGCTTCCTCGTTGGTTCGTTGGATGCTGCTTATTGTTGTTTGATTCAACTTTGCAAAGTTGAGGCCCTGTAGCTACAGTTGGACCTCTTGGTGCTTGTTCACTAGTTTGTTGTTTGTTGCTTGCTCTTGTTTGCTTCAACTTTGCAAGGTTGGGGTCCTGCTTCCGCAGTTGGACCTGTTGTTGTAGTTTGCATGGTTGGAGTTCTACCTCTGCTATTGGAACTGCGCTTATGTCATTCCTCATTCACGGTTAAGTTTCAGTGCCATGGTTTCATTCCTATTCCTGATTTGTTGTTTGTTATTTGTAGCTTGCAAGCAAGAATTTTCAATACTATGAATGCCTGAGTCAAAATCCTCTTGCAGACGATATTTGTGTGTGACTACTACGAGCAGAGAAATAGTAGTGTGTTGTTGTCTTGTTCTTGTTCTTGAATGTCAATGTTTGACACAGAACCCACCTCTGTCGCAACCATAGTGACATATAAAAACGGAAATCAAATTTTCTCCTCATATTTTCTGGTCCCGAAAACCATATGTTTTGTGCATTTTTCCCAGTCCGTTCCCTTCCAAAATGTCTTGTTCCCCTTTGAATGTCAATGCTAGACACAAAACCCACATCTGTTGCAGCCACAATGACATATAAAAAAGAAATCGAATGTTCTCCTCATATTTTATGTTCCTGGAAACCATACGTTTGGTGCATTTTTTTTCAGGTTGTTCCCTTCCAATCACATATGCCCACTTCCATGTCCTAGACATTGTGCCATAGCTCTTTGGAAAATAGCAATGCAAAGGGGTTTACACAAAGAATTCAGAGTTGTCATTGTGGAGCAAGCATCTACCAAGACCTTGCCATCCTTTCTTTCCAGGTTGTGACAGGGCATGCTTTTATTCTCTAGATCAAAAACCATGTTTAGATGTTGGTTTTATGTTGTCCTTTGTGTCTTGCAAAGCATCTTCCGTTACCGTTTTCATATCCAAATCTTGTCTTGTAGAAATGGTTCTTTGTAATATGAATGGCCAGTTCACTGATCTGTATCAGACTGGATTTCATGTTGTAAGATAATTGAAACACCTTAGAATATCTTCTTCGTCTTGTAAGATAATTTAAACCTTAAGAAGTTGTGTTGTGTGTTGATCCTGTTCATTTGGTAAAAGTCAGTAATGCATTGTTCTTCCGCTTTTGTTTATTCGACATACCATCTATATGGGTTTTCTCAGTGGAGGGCATCAATAAGTCGTTTCAGATCTGTTTTGGTGTTGATTTGTGGATAGTGGGGATGAAAATAAATGGTGAATAGTACTGTAAAACTATATACAATGTCCATCGAAACGCTTATAGGATGCACGCGTAGAATAGGTTCAAAAATGATATGCCTTAAATACTTGGTCTTTGTGCTGCGCAAATTTATAGTGTTATTTCATTTGCATTGTCTCTTCTGTTTGGTTCACTGTTCACTATACCTTGTTTGTTTGGCATGTTCTATAGAGACCACGGGGCATTGAATTTGACGGGAATAGGGTTGAATGATACATAGCGGAATTGGTATGTTGTTCCAGACTTATAGTTTTCATTTTTTTTTTTCCTATTTGCATATTATTTGAATATAGCTAAGAAACATCTTGAAAATCACAACTTAAAAGATGAAGCAATTAATAGATGTTGAGTGCTATGAAATAGACACAGACTCCATTGTACATGACAACATCGACCAAGTATTTCATAGTAATGGGATTTTTAGATTAGATGCATTCTTGTATACTGTGGGAGATTGCCTCTTCAATGAATTTCAAGTTCTATTGCAATGGATTGATAGATCATTTCTTGCCATGTTTAGAAAATGGTGATGTTGAGGCATTGAAGTCGTATCAATATGAATTGGCATCTGATTTTCTTTGCTAGTTGCATGAAATACATGATGTCACTATGTATTTTTCAAAGTTGCGGTTGTCTACATCTGTAAATCTGCCTACACATGAGAGGGGACTTTAGGGAGATACATTTTGTATATGGTGGCTATCCAAGTGGATGAATATATCAATTGGAATATGGTTATTGACAGGAAAAACAAGATATCTACTATTCAACAAAGCTGCATCTAGGGATCCATATTGCATCTTGTTCCATGATTCCAATCCCGTCAGCGGTCATTATGAACCACTACTCTATAGAAAATTATCCATATGAAATCTTGGAGAACCTCATATTTACTTGTCCCTCATTTGCAAAGACCTTCAATCGCATTGGAAACGAATTAAATGCATCATATACACTCCCATGGATTGCACATAGCGACAACTAGTGCATCTAGTTGTGGAGATAGTCTGTTCAATGCAATTTTCTATTTGGTAGCAACAGAGTTCGATATGCACTTGCTGCACCTTTACAATGTGCAATCCTTTTGCAATGCAATTATAGGTGATAGTCAATAGGTTTTTAATTACTTGCATCATCACCTTTTACCATATCTAGAAATTATGTCGATAATTCAAAGTTGGCAACAATACCTTGTAAACATGGAAATGCCATATGAGAAAGGAAATGTAGAGGGTGGCAGATTCTGTTTGCAATGGCTATATATCATATTCATAGTAAATATCCAGGTCTGGTTGGCCTTGTCGGATGGTACTGTCCATTCCTACCGTATTGATTCAAACTATGATCGAACAATTGGCATCATGTCATTGAAAACATATACGCCACATATCCATTATCAAGCTTTAATAAGAAATACTACCAGTTTAGGATCCATTGTCCATGCTGCCCAAACCACATCAAATCTGCATAAGCGTCACATGCTATTTAATCAGAATGAAATTCATCCCAGTTGTCATGAGGTCATACAGAGATTAAACAAAAAACATAGATTAACTTATCACAACTTGAAAGAGATCATACGTGAGAAAAAAATACATTGGTACGCTTCCTTCTAAACAGAAAATCACATATCACAACCTAAAAAAAATTGTTCATGCATGACACAATCACATTTTTGCACTTTTTGCTAAACACAAACATCACATGTCCAATGACAAAGAACATCACCGTTTTCACCATCGAGATGGTGAGGATGAAATGCTCATAAGAAATGTCTATTCCACCTCCAACATGGCTTGTCAACAAGTGAAACTAGTTTCCAGTGGCAACCATAAGTTGACCTACCACATGTTGAAAAAACAAATGTGTGAGAGAAACAGGTGCAACCATATCCCACAATGATCATGGTACTAAACGAGAGGAAAAAATCACATATCGTGGCCTAGAGCCAACACCATGCACTGCTAGCAATGGAAATCAACAAACACTTTCTATGCATGCTTATCTAGGGAAGAGAGATGCAAAAAATATCTATATGAAACAAATTAAATACACTCCTTCCATTGCATGTGCGATTTGTGATCAATTGAATTTCAAAAAAAACACTAAGTCTTTCACGCTTGACTTGCAAGAAGAATACCTCGGCTTGACACTAAATGATAGAACATTTTCCAGTGGCAATATTTGTCTTCCATGTAAAAGATCACTTGAAAATGGAAAACTGCTACACTTTGCAATGCTTGACCAAATAAGATGTAATACACCACTACCAGATGTAAGTACACTTACAGAGCTTGAAGAGAGACTTGTGTCTCTATGAATTGCATTTGCACAAATCAGATCTCGGGGCTATAAACAAACCCAAATGGGCTTAACAGGATCAATTATTAATGTGCTTGTCCAACTAGATGTTGTACAAAACGCCTTGCCACAATTCATTAGTGATACAATGACAATTGATGTAGTTCTCAAAAGATGTTTGCAATACAAGAATGCATACCAGACAGGTAAAGTGTGTGTGCATGTTGTCATGAAAGCATTAAAAGAATTATGTTCCAAGGCCCTGTACAAAGCACAAAACATCTGTATAAATCATAACTGAAATAATGTTCTTGAAGAAGGGGATGGAACCTCTGCATAGACTTTCGAAACTGCTAGTGAATTTAATACAAGCGATGAATCGGAGAATGAAAGACCTGCTGAAACATTGATACATGGATTCACTGACTCACAACACATTCGTGACTTGCAAGACAAGATTGTCGAAATTGCACATGTTGAAGGGAAACGTCCACTTGGAATATTCAAGGACAAATTTGATGAGGAAATGAACTTCCCAACACTATTCTATGGAGATCCACATCCCAGTGACATTACAAAATGATTCAGCTACAAAAAAATAGTTCGATGGTAACTACTACATTCAAGCGGTGACTTCCCCTATCACATAACAAATTTGTTTTTCAAAACAATGCACATAATAATTGAGCAAGTTCTCTTTTGCATGTGGGTGCGAATAAGAAAAGGCCAACTACAAGGAAGAAAGTTATTTTCCAAATATGTCAAGTACAAATCATACCTAGAAAAATCCTAAAATCTAATATTGGATACATAGATTTCAAAAACATTCGCATCTCTACTGATTATTTGCAACAAAACAAGAAAACTATTTTTGAAATGATCCGACAATTGGGACCACCAACATTTTCATCACATTTACAAGTGTAGAGCATCGCTAGGATCCGTTGGTGGCTACGATGTCTGCATTGTATAGGAACAGGAAAACG
Organism: Picea abies; assembly: GCA_900067695.1. NCBI lineage: Eukaryota > Viridiplantae > Streptophyta > Pinopsida > Pinales > Pinaceae > Picea > Picea abies. The sequence goes on along the minus strand of CBVK0101537200.1, from coordinate 8,597 downwards.
AAAAAACAAACTGATACATTGGAAAATGATGACATTGACTACCTCATAAGAAAAGACCCAATGACATGTACTCGCTACTATAGGCATAGAATAAATTCTTTGAGGCAATTGATATGCCATGATGAAACACTCTTTGGAAAAATATCGGACTACTATTTTGTGACTGAAATCTAGAATAGAGGGAGTGAGCATGACCACGCACTGTTGTGGATAAAGGGTGTACCGGTCTATGGAAATGACAACAACTCACAGATTGAGCAGTTTGTGGACAAATACATAACATGCAAAATAGATTATTTGGATCCAGAACTTGCCAAAGTTCATAGACGAAAAAAATCACATTGCAGATACAACTTCCCTGTGTCGCCAATGAGAACAACAAGAATTATAGAGCCAATTAGTTTAGAGGACAATGTTCTCATTGAGAAATCTAAATCCTTGTTCTTATTTCTAGAACAACGAGACTTTGATGAATTAATTAGCTTCGAAGACTTCTTGGCAGAGCTAAATCTAACAAAAGATGAGTACATCCAAGCCATACAATCTACACTTAAACAACCAACAATTTTCCTTAAACGAAAAGTTTCTCATATTTGGAACAACAATTTCTCCAAGGACATGCCAGTTATGTGGAATGCAAATACAGATGCATAGTATGTCCTCAATGCATATGTTGCAGCATCATATTGTACCTCGTATATGACAAAGGTTGACAAATCTATGACAAGTGCATTCAAAAGAATACACAAAGAACATGAAATAAGTCATATTGATGCTATGCAAATGATACGTACGCTTGGAAATACATTACTTAATATTCAAAAAATGTATGCTCAACAAGCAGTCCACGTTGCACTTTCCTTGCCACTCAACTGTAGTTCAAAGAAATGTGTCTTCATAAACACATCTCCACTTGAGAAACACACATTTGTGCTTAAACCATAGTGTTTTCTAGAACAAGAGCCTGATAATTCAGAGGACATACTATGTCACTCTATAATTGATTATTACCTCCAACGTCCATCTCCTATTAAACATATCTGCTTAGGAGAGTTCGTATCGCATTACAAAAAAAATGGTGCACCCATATCAAAAAGAAAAAAACCCTATGTAATATGCTTTGTCAAATACAACAAACATACTAACTATGAAAACTATTATAGAGAAAAACTATTGTTGCATGTTCTGTTTGATCAAAATGAAAACAAATTAAAACATAACTTCCCTACATGGTATGTTGCGTATATTGCTTATGAGACTACAGTACAAACCAATGAATCTAGATTTACATACAATGTTAATCCAACATGGGGTGATTTAGAAAGTGCAGTTCATGAACTAGAAAACCCTGACAATGTTGATGAGATATTCACAAACCGTAAAACAACTATAACTCTCTATGAGTTCTATGACTTGCAAGCAAATTTGCCTCGTCCTCGAGCAACTAACATTGAAAAATGTATCAATATTGGCTTTCAAGTCACAAAACATCCTTTGTTTATTGAAAATAATGAATACTATAGAGTCAGACATCTGTTGAATCGAAAGAAACGGGCAATTCTAAAGGACATTGCAATTAAAAAATGCTTGAACATGCACACTCTTGTGCACTTGTTCCTTACAGGAGGGGAAGGAACAGGTAAGAAATTCACAATGAAAATACTATTCCAAATTCTTATACAAATCTATGATTCAAACAATTCCTTTGACCCTATGAAACCAAAGGGGCTAATAGTTGCATACACAGGAAAAACTGCATATAATGCAGGTGGAACAACAGTCCACTCTGCATTTTTTATTCCTTTTAACAAGTCACAGTTTCTTCCACTTAACAAGGAAATGTTAGATAACTTGTATACTCTTTATGATGAACTACAACTTGTCTTCATAGATGAGGCATCTTTGATTGGAAGTCGCTTCTTGTATTCCATTGACAACCGACTAAGAAACATAAAACATGTGCACACCAAATACTTTGGGAACATTGACATGATATTATGTGGGGATCTTTACCAGGTGCAACCCATCCAATATTATTTGATATTTGAAAAACCTACGGTCAATATGCAAATAGTGACGCATGAATTATGGAAAGACAATATAAAATTCTTTGAATTACATACTATAATGCACCAGACAGATGAAACATTTATTGCAAATCTGAATAGAATGCAGACAAACATTCAAACACATGATGACTTAACATATATCAATTCAAGGTGCATGTGACCTACACCAACAAAACCAACCTTCCCTTACCTGTTCTACATGAATAGGGATGTTGCAATGCATAACAGGTACATGCTATTGATCATGTATGGCGATGATATCATCATCAATTCAATTGACCTCGAAGAAGACAACCATGGAAATGTACCACATCATAAACATACATCCACTTTGCCTTTGCAACTTGTCCTGAAATTAGACATGCTAGTTGAAATATATGCTTGCAACTATGATTCACAAGATGGGTTGGTAAATGGTGCAGATGGAATACTCAAAGATTATACCAAAACATAAAAAGTTGATATCCTCTAGATTAAGTTCCATGAGCCGCATATACGCCACCGAAAAGAAAACAAGTTGGCTTATCTATATAATTCAAACACTGCACGCGATTGGACACCTATCTTACGAATATCAAAACCAATATCGACATCGGCAAAGACAGGTCGACTGAAGATTCAGAAACAGTTTCCAATTAAAATTGCATGTGCACGTACAGTCCACAAATCGCAAGGGATAACACTTGATAGTGTTGCTTTTGCACCTGCTGGAATTTGAATACATGGAATTGTATACACAACATTGTCCTGTGTCAGAAGTATAGACTCCTTGTATTTACTAAGCGCTCTTACAAAATATAACTTCAAATTCAAACACAAAGTTGATATTGATATGCAACGCCTTAGGACTAGCGCAAAGTGGCATCCACAATATGATTACCAATCCATACAAACAAACTCATCTGTATCAATTCTCTCACTTAACACGTGCAACCTACATGCACATATGGATGATATACTCAATGACTATGACATAATGCAATCTGATATTCTGTTCTTGAAGGAAACATACATGACATTATGCATGCAAAACAAACAATTTCCAAATCACAATTGCATATCAAGTTACATTACACATGGGGTGATGATATTAGTGAAAAAACATGTAACAATTTTGGAGCATATGCATTTCGAAGAAAACAATGTTGAGATGGTGCTCGCAAAAGTAATTTTCCATGGATAAAAAATTGCAATATTGAATCTCTATGCTGCTTCGCATGCAACATTCTCCAACATATTAAATGTTCTTTCAAATGCATTAGAGAATTTGCATCTAAACGAAACCATTATCATTGTAGGAGACTTCAATATTGACATGCTACAAAGTAATGCCAGAACAAAAGAATTGGAAAACTACATGTGCAGATACAGTCTCCACTTTCTTTTGGATAAGATAAACCATGTACAAAACACACTTATTGACCATGTATGGTTGAATGTGCCCATTTCCCAATACAACCTCTTTATCTTAGACACATACTGGCATGATCATGATACAGCTAATATTGTACTGGAATTATGAAATATACATCAAACATATTGCAAAATCATATTTCTATGTCTCAAAGCATATCTGTCTAGCTTGTTGCACAAAACCAAGTTATCCAACTTCTTAGTTTTTCCTGGTTTGTAATTGATTTTGGACACAAATTTTTTTTACAAAATTCATTTTTATATATACACATACATGGATCAAGAAAAAAAAATGGTACATGCTTCTAACACTATCTGTTACTCTATTCCTTTTATTCTAGTTTATTTATTGTATGTACATATTCCTTGTTTTTTCCTTACATATCAACTTACGTTCATGTTCATTGTGTTTTGTACTTTCCTTCATTGAAACAAAACTGGACAAGGCAAATAACTCTTAACCATAAATGTAGAAGAAGACATACAAAGGTGCATACTTCTACCTGTATTCCATATCCAGTTGTTTTTCATTTACTTTGTCTATATTTATTCCACTGGTTTGCATCTCTTTTGTTTTTTTCCCTTAGATACTGCATATCTTCCTATATATTAACTTATCTTCATGTCAATTGTATTTTCTGTGCCGCTACCTTGAAATAAATAAAATTATATTCCATCTTTTTTTCATGTGTTCATACATAGCAACTTGCCTTCATGTCCATTGTATTCTCTGTATTGCTACATTGAAAAAAGAACAAACTAATTGAACACGAGGATGAAGCCTTATGTGCCACAACTGATAAAGTTGGAGTACAATCTTCCAAAAGGTATGGCAACAGTGGTGCTAGAGCAAATACAATGCACATGCCTAATGCACATTCATATCAAGTATGAACAATATACACATGTTCATAACTAGCGTTTCACAAGTGACATGGGCATGAGCAATAAATCATCACAAACATCAACATAATGATAATGTTGAAGGTAAGGATTCATAGATTATTCTCTTTCTATGTTTAGGAAACAAATATCCACAGTTATTTATTCTACTATGCCATGATAAATATGTTTATGTCGTTTACACCACATGTTTTTTAGTTCACAAGAACTATCGACAAGTAGAAGTGAAACCTCCATCGTAGTACAAGGTCCAGAGACTAAGAGGTATGGTTGCAAAACTTTAATCTGCATACATTATCCAATTTGTACATATATTGAAGCTTTTCATATTTTAGAATATGCTTTCATATAAGAATGCCAAGTCATATATTTTGTCTATTGCTTGTTGAAATAGATATAAAAAACATCTATTTTAACTTGAACCATGGTTTGTTGAACTCCAACTATATTTCATGGTTGAGAATGTTTTTCCCATAGTTGATGTGTTTCTATCGCTTGATAATTATCAGACTAAGTGTTGCTTTGTGAGGCATAAAGTTCTTTGCTCCCTTTCTTTTATAGTTACCCATTTTTTGTAACACCTTGTTTCCCCCAGTCTATAAAAATAATTATATCGATCAAGAACTATGGAAAACTCAAAGACATGAATGTTTGATTTGACGGACCTTTGTATAAAAGGTCAATGAATGTAAATTATGTTATGAATATGTGTTGCATGACTGCTGGAAGGGGGATGTGCTAAAAGAGACCACGATGGCTAATGAGAGGTGGTGTAAGGGACCTGGAATGGTTGCGTTAACTTCCACCGAGCCAGTACTGTACTGGTATATACTTTCTCACAAACCAAAGTAGCTCTCTGATCCTGGAATGGATTTCTCGTCAGACTGGTAGGTGGGGAGGCTCCTCAAGAGTTAATGAGGGGATGGGGGTGAACCACCCATCCATAACAGCCCTCAGACCTAAGCATGGATGGAGGAATTCGCACCACACACAACCTTGCTAACAGAAATTGGCAGGAGAGGAAATGTGATAAGAGGAGAGCAGCGCACGCGACGAAGAATCGCAGAAGAGAACTGGAGAAACCTTGGAATCGCAGGAAGTTCTGAATACCAGGAGAAGGAGAGTAACCTTCGTCCTAGATTGTTTTCCTGTATCAAGAGAAGGAGAGTAACCTTCATCTTGGATTGTTTTCCAGTATCAGGAGAAGGAGAGTAACCTTCTTCTTTGATCTCTGTTGAGCTAGAGGTAGGAGCCTGAACCGCAAAGGATCGTGGTCTAGCTCGGGGGTTCGTGGTCTAGCTCGGGGGTGGCTAGTGGTAAATCCATTTGGAGTCACTAAGCCTACAGTTGGGTGGAAATGAGCACTCCTCTTAGTAGTTATATCACACCTGGTAGAGTTGATAAGTGTTTTATACCTTGTATTTCGAACTGAATATCATGAATGCATGCTTGTGTTTATATGCCAATAATAATTTCTGTGTAGAATGATTGCCTGGTGTTTTAAACTAGAAATAATGGATGCATGTGTATGCTTATATGTCTTCATGGTTTCTGTACAAATGGTTAAGTCTAGGGCCAGAAGGGTAACTCTCTAAGGTCTCGGAGTCATGGGAGGTTGAAGCCTCGAGAAGTTGAATTTCGTGATTCAAGATCAGAAGGGATAACCAGCCCAATTATAGAAAGAGAGAATACCCTATCATTCGGTCGATGAGCGGTCGGAATCCTTTCGGGAATGCTCCAGATCTGTCAAGACTGATGGATCTAGAGGAGGAGCGTAGGTGTTAACACCTTGACCCTTTCAGCGTTCACATGTAGCGATTGGATCCCGGACCGTAGATTCAAGGATCTGACGGAGCCCTATTGACCGTCGATACTAGCTTGTGTATAGCCAGGAGAGTAGCATTTCATTGACTCGCGACTTGGAGTGGTCAAGGGTAGGGCTGCATGGACTCACGATTCGTGAGATCACGAAGTGATCATGACCATTGGATCCAAGGCACGGGAGGACTGTTGGATTAGAACCTTCGTGGGTATCGCCTATTGGGGTTTTAGAACTTGAGAGAGTTTCTTTTCGATTGTAAAAGTCGTGAAGTGCCAAGCGCTGAGGGTTCGTGTGAACATGTAACCCATCCATAAGTGGGGACCGCGTGGTTGACAAGTGGCATGTGCACGTCGTTGAGAGTCCACCCGACATTGACCTAGCGCGTCTTGGGGATTCACGAAGGAGGAGCATGAGAGCTCAACACCTTAACTGGGGAGGTTGCGAGCGGCACTGGTGTTTGGCCTAGCCTACGGTCATAAGTAGCAGGCGCTAGTGAGGAGGGAGCCATACCCATATAGCATCTTGGGTATCAATGTTTGGAGAAAGGAGAGTCGAGAGTCTTGATTTCCGACTCGAGTGTTGTGAAAGGCGCTTGCACCAAGGTTAGCTCGTGATCGTTTAGAGAAGGATAAGGAAAGAGAGGGTCTGCGCTAGGCCCCATAGAAGTCTCGAGGATTCTGTTACTTGAATAAAAAGACGAAAAATCTAAGTTGTCGTAGTGGGTGTGTGTGACAAATTGGTATCAGAGCATGGTTACAACACTTGGCCTACTTGGGCTCATGAACGAGTTGCGCAGAAACTCCATTTGAAGTACTCTTAAAAAGGAGTAACCCTCTATCTTAACCCCTTTAGCAAAATCCGAAGTTAAGAATGAAAATTCCTATTGTGTGTATGTGTTTGAAAAATATGAATTATGCATTGATTTTGAATGAATATAAAGTTGACTAACAATAAGTGTTTTTCTTGCACAACAAGCGGACGATCAACTGCGGGAAACTACAGACGCATAGAATGGTGATGCACCACGAAGTGGGGGATGGCTCCCACAACAGAGACGAAGAGTTTGATGAAAGGAGAGCGGTAGAGACCCCTCTAGATCTGGTTGAGACTGTGAGAAGCCTCATGGTCGAACTACAGAGCTGCAAGGCCAACAACAAGAGGTTGATAAAAGAGCAAAAGAAGTAGACAAAAATTAATGCAGTCTTGTTGCAGAGTTTATCCGACATACAAAGACAATTGCAACATGAACCTGACACCAGTCACACAGACCGACGACAGACAAAGAAAATTCGAAGTCCACCTAAGGTATGGAAACATGGTCTTTTAAGTGGCCACACTGGGAAGAGAACCTCGAGAAAGGTCCACCCCAGGGATAAGGGACAAGCACCAGACGATTCCTCGGGAAAGGAAACTGGCAACTCAGAGGGATCTTCTAGTAGCAGAACTAGTTCTTATTCCTGAAGGAAATGGAAGAAGCGAAAGCATTCCAAAATTCACAATCTTGAAGTATTCAAGAAGGCCAAACCACCCTCTTTTGATGGTGAAATAAAGAAAGGGGAGGAAGAAGAGGCCTGGCTGCTTGGACTAAAGAAGTATTTTAGAGTCCATGATTTCTCAGAAAATTTGAAGGCCCGAATAGCCACTTTCAACTTGAATGGAAAGGCTTCCATTTGGTGGGAAGACCTTAAGAATGTAAAAGGGATTCACGGAGAGGGCCTATCTTGGGAACGGTTTGAGAAATACTTCAAAAATAAGTATCTGTCGGAAAAGTATTTCGACGAGAAGACTAAAGAATTCTATGAACTCAAACTGGGGCAACTCACCATAGAGGAATATGTCAGTAGATTCCTCGAGTTGCTGAGGTACGTACCCTACATAAAAGCAGAAAAGGTAAAGGTGCAACGATTCATTAGTGGACTACCTAAGGACTATCAGAACAGGATTGAGTTCGACGAGCCAAAGCCCCTAGAAGACACTATCTGAAAGGCAAGGTATTGTTATGAACAACTTGGGCATCGGAAAAACCCTCACGAAAGATGGAAGCAGAAGAATAGTTCAGGATTCCAGAAAAAGGGGTTTAAATCCCCAATATTTAAAAACTATTAAATGGACTCAAGGATGGCTTCCCAACCCAAAGTGTACATCAATAGAATTTCCCCTCCTAGAGTGGAAATAAAGCTTCTGGATCTACCCCAGGAAAGATTGATAACCCAAAGAGAGAACCCTTGAAATGTTGGGGTTGTGGAGAAGAACATCTACTGAGGGACTGCCCACACTGACAAGAGAACAGTTGGAGAATTTACAACGTTCAAGAAGCTACCACCGTCAATGATGTAGCCAGGAGTGTGTTACAAATTTATGCAGCCTTGGATAATAAACAAGCTGACCAC
>CBVK0101537196.1:0-15998 GCA_900067695.1 Picea abies | reverse complement strand
AATATTAGGGCTTAACAACTCGACCTTGGGAAAACATTTCCATGTATTTTGCGGGAGTTTTACCAACAAACAAGAAGGGACATGACTATCTATTTGTGGTATTTGACAGGTTGAGAAAGATTGCATTCTCATGCCTTGTAAAAATAACATCAAAAAATAAGAAGCAACAAACATGTTCTTTGAATAGGTTTGGGTGAACTTTGGGATACCAAGGAGCATTATATCAGACAGGGATACCATATTTCTCAGTACATTTTGGACTATATTATGGCAGAAGATGGACACTAAGTCGAAGAGATCTATAGCATTCCATCAACACACAAATGGGTAGACAAAAGTAGTCAACATGACTTTGGTGTAGATTTTGAGAGGTTACAACTAGAAGCATTTGAATACCTGGGATGAAAATATGAATACCTGGGATGAAAATATGATCTACATACAACACTCTTATAATAGAGAAGTCCACACTTCTACTGGTAAGTCACCTTTTGAAACTTGCTTTGGATATTTTCCACCTTCACCCTTGGATGTTGTATATGGATAGAAAGGAGGAGTGAGGGAGGATCTCACAAGAGATGCATTGAGAGCAAAAAAAAATGTTGAGAATATTAGAAAAATCCATTTGCAAGTACAGGAGACGATGAAGAATTCACATGAAAAATATAAGACTAGACATGATCAACACAAAACCGAGAATTCATTCAAAGTGGGAGATAGAGTTTGGTTACAATTGAACAAGGAAATACTATAGGGTCTTAGTAAGAAGATCAAGGATCTATGGTATGGACCTTTTGAGATATTGGAGAAGGTGGAAGATAACACCTACAGACTTAGAATCATATGTTCAGGCATAGTTGGTAGAGGACTTGTTGGCACAGGGGTAGACCCAGGGTTCAACTCTAATAGCTCACCAACAAACCATAACTACTGGCCCTTTCAGCAACACCTGCGAAGCAGATGAAGTCTCACCTGAAGTAGCAATAGGGGGGTTGCAGGACACATGTGTCTACAACCAGAGGAAATGCAGAGTGATTCTAGAACAACAACACAATATCTCCTAGAGGTTATTTAACAATCTTATACTTAGCTTCATGAAGTTAGTTATATCTTATTATCTTCAATGGGAACAATAACAATGCATAATGGTATAAAAAATAGCAAATAACACAACATCAACCACAAAGAACAACAAGATTTACATGGTTCACCCTCTCCCTAGGGCTATGTCCACAGAACTGTGTTTCTTGATATATTAGATGAAAACATACAGTTCTATTTGCACACTTAGCTGCAGATTCTCTCTCTTTCTCTCTCTTTATCTCCCCTCCCTGTACACCGAGCTGCGGGGTTGATCTTCGCACCCAGCTAAAGATCTAGAATACAATAATTCCTTACAATCACAACACTCTATCTCAATATCCCTCTCATCAACAATAATAGTAACCACCCTCTCAAATATTCTAGACCTTTATTTATACATTTCATGACTCTTAGACAACCTTAGGCCGAAGCCTAGGTGTCAAAACCCTAGGTGCTAAAACCATAGGTGCCAAAACCCTAGGTTCACATAACCCGCTTCTTAAGGGTTTCACCAGCCTGTCCTTCCTTCTTCTCCACGAGGTGCTCCAAAGCACCCATTGATGTCATTTTCTACTTGCTGAGTTGTCCAAGATCCATCTTCTTTACTACTTTATATTCCTTGATCTTCTCTTTCAACAGCTTGCTTTTCCTTTACCTCACTCCTTCTTTTCTTCTTCTTTAGCCACTTCAACCCCTCCTCATCTTGTGTGATTCTCGCGCAGTTTGTACTTTGCATTTCTTCCTTAATCTTTTCTTTCTTACATAACCAAGGGCCAACAAGACTCATTTTTTCAGAAGAGGTCCAGAACTACAAGACAGGAGTAGCATGACATTTGGAAGATTGTGTTGAAATGACAAATTCTAGGCAAAGCAAAGTGGTACCCCGAGGAGAAGGTAGAGGAAAAATTTCCTCACCTCATTCAGTGAAGCTTTTGGGGACCAAAACCCTCAATAAATGGAGAGGTATGATCCAAATTAGATCATTATATTATTTTTCATCTATATCAATGGTTTTAGAGTGGAAAAAATTAGAGGAATCAACTTGTAGGATCATTTTAATGATAGGTCCAGTTTGTAAAATTAGGATTTGAAACCTTCTAGATCCATTTTGAGACATAAAATAGAATTTTTTTGCATCAAAAATTTCCTAGATTTATCTAGGATCTCTAGATGCTAATATACACCCAAATTCCTTTCCAATGGTGCAAAAATCATGTCAATCAGATCTCGCATGCAAAAGTTATGTCTCCTACAAGTTGACCTACTATGTTGACCACCATGGTACGAGAGGATGTCATGTCAGCCCCTGTTACTCACACATATGGGGATATCCATGCATGTAATTTCAAGAATATTCTAGAAGGTCTAAAACCTTATCAAAATTGAGGGTTGAGAAAGTCAAAACCCTACCCCTAGATGGATATCATGTTATATTGAATAACGAGCCACTAAGAGGAGAAGGGGTTTCATTCTTCTACATTGTATCTTGTTCCATAGCTAAGAAAAACATATGAGATTGGTATTTTGTGAGCATAACAGAGGAAGAGTAGGATTTTGTAACAATTGTTTAGGCCACAATGTCAAAAGGTAACTCCATAGTGATTTCACATACCTTTGTATGTGCATTTTATAACTGAAGAAAAGAGAGTAGAACATAGGCCTCATGTTCTAGCTGGGTTTTCTCCAGTATTGAGTTTCCTAGGTCAAATCTTTTGTGGATGGTGTGTATTTTGTGCCTATTCTTTCATTTTTACATTTGAGTTGTTTTTTAAATTCAAACCATAATCTAGAGATAATAAATATGGAATATAAGGAAATAAGCCACATAAATCTAATATTTCAAAACATTAATAATATATATTATGACGAATTCTTCCAGTGGAATATCCATGACAATTTGTAGATGATATTGGTATCAGATTAGGTTTCTTTTGTGTATTTGTGGGAAGTTGTAGGGATCCAAGAATCAATTTGAGAAGAAATTTGTAAAACCCTAGTCATGGCCAATGAGTCTATTCATAACAACCTGTTAGCGTCGGAAGTCACTCCTGGATTGCTTGCAGGAGCAGAGCTCGACACCCATCAGTTTACTGTCACGGTTTGTTTATAAAAGGATGATCAAATGGAGATAAAGACTCGAGGAGATATCACTCTAACTCAGGGACTGGGTCTGGTATGTAAGTAATAGAGGAGGTATCAACCTAACTTCATCCAGTGGGTTGATTAAAAGATGAACAGGTGGAAGACTTAGTAAGAAAGGTGAAAATACTACTTTGGGCAACGGGCTTTCGGCAGTTTGCAGAAGAAAGACTCTAAATGCAAGATCCACTTGGTTCAGGGTCTCAAGAAACTGAAGGGGGGACTTCACTGGATCCTCCAATTCCAAGTCACTCAGTGCTGGGGAAGTCACAAGAACCGATTAGAAACAGTGCAACTATTACATTGATCCATTACAACAGCATCCTATAACAGCTGCAGCTCGACTGGATCCTCCAATTCCGAGTTGTTTTAACACAGTATAACAAATATGTAAAAGAAACTGGCATTCATAAGGCGAGAAGTCTCAAAAGTTCATACATAACCAGAGTCTCAGTGCTTCATTAAAACTTTACAACCGGGAGCTCTGCTCAACCATCGATGCTTACAAAAATGGCGAAAACACCTACATATACTTAAAACAAAACACAACAGCGAAAATGAGATACTGCATTAATAACATTTCGTCTGCATGTCTTCTGACAGTCTGCGCATGCATACTGGACGATCGTGCACCTATGATAGACGACATCTTAACTGCGCGTGGCTCCAGCAAGGGGAGTAGCTGAGCCATTAAGTGTCGAGCTAGCGTGTTCAGACTTCTCTGTCGAGCTGAAGACTTTGGCATGGCTCCTTTGAGAAAATTGATACACAGGACTTCCTTGGGCAGACGGTTTTCCAGACCCTCCATTCCCCTTACTTAATGACAGAAAGGAGGTTTCAACCACCCGCTTGATTTTCATTAATTGCTTCCTCAGGGAGTGTCCGAGACGATATGCTTAGGAGCTTCGGCACTTCACATCTCGTGAATGGGAAGGAGCCAGTCCTTACTCTTCAAAGTCGAGAATCTGCGAAGAGGAAATAGGGCCTAATCACGCACCACGTGTCCGTGCGGGATAGACGGCTGAGATCACTTTCGACGATACTTGTGGGCCCGAGTCCTGAATGCTTCCAGCGCTTCACGTCTCACGGTTGGGAGGAGGCTGGTCCTCATTCTTCAAAGTTACGAGGGGCGAGGAGGCGATGGAGCCCAATCGCGCACCATGTGTCCCTCTTTGATGGATGGTTGAAAATGCTTCGTGGTGTCGCGGGCCCCAGCTTCTATGCTTTCGGCGTTACTGAATATGAAAGGGATAACCTTGCTTATCGAAATCGCGATGAGAGATATGCCGAGATGGCTCATTCTGGTGCCACGCGTCCCTCAAATCTGACGGTCCCAAACTCATCCAACGTTGCAGTGGGCCCCAGGTCCTGAATGCGCTCGCTACTTTGCGTATCGGGATATGATGGAGTTGTTTTTTGTGCGTTGGAGTCATGATGGGCGAGGCGCCGAGATGGCTCTACTTGTTGCCAGGTGTCCCCTCTGGATGGACGGCTGAGATATTTTTTTTGGTGATATATAAGCGTTATCCATTGCGCTAATCCTAGTGCAACTTTGCTAACTGCGATTACTCGTCGATCGTTGATCTGCTCTATATAGGGATCCTGGCCGTTGATGTCATACTTTGCCCACTCGCTTGATTGGAAGTCAAAAAACGAGATTTTTCCATGCTACGCTTGGGCGCTTCTCATGTAACTTGCAGACACGAATGCTCTCGAGCCCAGGACAAGAATTATCGCTAACATTAGGCTCCATGGGGGATAGAGTCGTCCCTGTGATTCTCTAAGAACTCATTCCGCAACTTCAGTGCCTTATCGTTGGGCTATGGAGTCAGGCTCAAAATATCCTGTTGTTGAAAATACAAGCCGAAAAATAAAAGCAACAAAATAAAGCTACGTGCTCAAAGGAGCTTATTTATATACATTCCTAATGCTAATAAAATATTTTACATGGGCTAGGTGACAGAAAACTTCCACCATAGCCATCCAAGCAGCTTCCTGGATAGAAGCTCCTTCCTTCTGTCAATGATCATCAACAGATGGTGTAGCCGTGACAGCAGAACGGTTACACTCATCAACTCCTCCTTACAGGCTGGAGTTGAGATGAAATAGGGTGGCTCCAAGGCATAGGGGAAATGCCACTCCATGTATTTGTTGACAGGGTCATCGAATGAGTGGCCATTTCCAAGGAATGTCTCTGATAACCACAGGCGGGTGAATAATTGAAGTAGGCCCACTGATCTCAGGTGGTGGCTGCTCACTGACTGGCTTTGAACGAAGGGCAGACTGCCCCTTTGGTTCTTTTTCCTCTTCTTTTTGGCTCTCCTCCAGAATGGTGATCCCATAAAAAATATTCATTTCAGGGACAGTGGGACCCGCTGCTTCTGGTTGCTCATACATAATCTTCTTCCCAGGTAAAAATATATCGTGAGAAACTCCTTGGAGAAAAAGAGAGGAGACCTCTTCCACAATAATCTCTTCTTTACAAATGGGAAGGTCTCCGTCCTCAGAAACAGGTTTGCTAGGAATATCTGCTTCAACCCGACATTTAGGTGAGCCATCTACCATGGACCACATCTGCTCTACAAATGCATAATCTCTACAAGAGGCGTGTTGATCTTCATGAACATCTAAAAGAACAGACACATCCGATATGATGTCAGATGCTTCCATTCTCGAGCTAACACCACTCATATCATTCAACACCTCAAAATTTTCACAGTAGATGCTTTCCTCCATAGTAAGGGCTTCATCGCAGACATGGTCTGCAGGGCCAGCAAAGGCTTCACGAAGCAAAGAAAATTCTTCACAACAATTTTCATACAAACCATTAGTTGGATAGTAATCTTTACAAAAAGCATTGAAAGTTGTATGAAAACCTGTTAAAGAGCGGATGCTCGCAGCGGGAAGAGATCGACACCACTCAAGAGCAGCTCCCTTCAATGAATACCTGAAGAGATTAATCTGGACATCCTCATGCGTGATATTGTGTCGGTGAATAGCTTCATGGAAGTCCAGTAAATGCTCAGCTGGTTCCTCCCAACTTGTTGCATGAAATTCAGGGAGGAAATTTTCCCATTGGTCTCTATCAGGAAGTGCATTAGGAAAACCAACTATTTGAGAAAAGTCACAGAAAGCAAACCTTTGAGCCAGGATTTTCTCCATATCGAACCAATGGAGTTGCCAATCGATCCTTGAATCATGGATTCGCCAGGTGAAAGATGCGCAGCTTCAAATATGCATGGTCCTTGTTCACCATCAAAGGCCAGATCTTAACATTGTCGTTACCCCAGGAAGCTTCTCAGACCGAGAAAGCAGTTGCTGAAACCTTCTCGAGAAATCTCCTTAGGGTCAGCTTTTAGGTGTGCTAACAGTAGTCACAGTTGAAACAGTGATGTGGAAACAATGGAGTCACCACAGTGGAGTCGCCATAGTGGACTCACCAGGTGCACAGTAGCAATCTTTAAGGGCTCTAATGTTTGATGCACCTTCAGAATCAGAGGCTCAATGTCATTTTTCCTAGGGAAAATCTTCAACTTCGTCCCCGGTAATGGCGCCAGAAATGTTAGCATTGGAAGTCACTCCTGGATTGCTTGCAGGAGTAGAGCCCAACACCCATCAATTTAATGTCACAGTTTTTTTATAAAAGGATGATCAAATGGAGATAAAGACTCAAGGAGATATCACTCTAACTCGGGGACTGGGTCTGGTACGTAAGTAACAGAGGAGGTCTCAACCTAACTTCAGCCAGTGGGTTGATTAAAAGATGAATAGGTGGAAGACTTAGTAAGAAAGGTGAACAGACTACTTTGGGCAATAGGCTTTCGGCAGTTTGCAGAAGAAAGACTCTGAATGCAAGATCTGCTTGGTTCAGGGTCTCAAGAAACTGAAGGGGGGACTTGACTGGATCCTCCAATTCCAAGTCACTCAGCGCTGGGGAAGTCACAAGAACCAATTAGAAACAACGCAACTATTACAGTGATCCATTACAACATCATCCTATAACAGCTACAGCTCGACTGGATCCTCCAATTCCGAGTTGTTTTAACACAGTATAACAAAGATCTAAAAGAAATTGGCATTCATAAGGCAAGAAGTCTCAAAAGTTCATACATAACCAGAGTCTCAGTGCTTCGTTAAAACTTTACAACCGAGAGCTCTGCTCAACCATCGATGCTTACAAAAATGGAGAAAACGCCTACATATACTCAAAACAAAACACAACAACGAAAACGAGATACTGCATTAATAACATTTCGTTTGCATGTCTTCTGACAATCTGTGCATGCAGACTGGATGATCGTGCACCTATGACAGACGCCATCTTAACTGTGCGTGGCTCCAGCAAGGGGAGTAGCTGAGCCATTAAGTGTCGAGCTAGCATGTTCAGACTTCTCTATTGAGTTGAAGACTTCGGCATGGCTCCTTTGAGAAAATTGATACACAGGACTTCCTCGAGCAGACGGTTTGCCAGACCCTCCATTCCCCTTACTTAATGATAGAAAGGAGGTTTCAACCACCCGCTTGATTTTCATTAACTTCTTCCTCAGGGAGTGTCCGAGACGATATGCTCAGGAGCTTCGGCACTTCTTGTCTCGTGAATGGGAAGGAGCCAGTCCTTACTCTTCAAAGTCGAGATACGTGAAGAGGCGATAGGGCCTAATCGCACACCACGTGTCTGTGCGGGATAGACGACTGAGATCACTTTCGGCGATACTTGTGGGCCCGAGTCCTGAATGCTTTCGGCGCTTCATGTCTCGCGGTTGGGAGGAGGCTGGTCCTCATTCTTCAAAGTTTCGAGGGGCGAGGAGGCGATGGAGCCCAATCGCGCACCACGTGTCCCTCTTTGATGGACGGCTGAAAATGCTTCGTGGCGTCGCGGGCCCCAGCTTCTATGCTTTCGGCGTTCGTGAATATGAAAGGGATAACCTTTCTTATCGAAATCGCGATGAGCGATATGCTGAGACGGCTCATTCTGGGCTCCAGGTCCTGAATGCGCTTGCTACTTCGCATATCGGGATATGATGGAGCTGTTTTTTGTGCATTGGAGTCGTGATGGGTGAGGCACCGAGATGGCTCTACTTGCTGCCAGGTGTCCCCTCTGGATGGACGACTGAGATCTTTTTTTTGGTGATATATAAGCACTATCCATTGCGCTAATCCTAGCACAACTCTGCTAACCGCGATTACCCGCTGATCGTTGATCTGCTCTATACAGGGATCCCGGCCGTTGACATCATACTTTGCCCGCTCACTTGATTGGAAGTCGAAAAATGAGATTTTTCCATGTTGTGCTCGGGCACTTCTCATGTAACTTGCAGACTCGAATTCTCTCGAGCCCGGGACAAGAATTATCGCTAACACAACCCTTGATATCCAGCAGAGGAGAGATTTGTGAGGTTGGAAGAACAAGTCACTAACATATCTCAAAATATTTCCCTCCTCATGGTGGCTCTAGAAAGAAATCTTAGACTATTCAAAGAGGCTAGAGGCTCTAACTCTTAGATCAGATCATAAGGGAAATCAGGAATAATAAAGATCCAAAAAATGAGTCGTGAAAAGAACACGAGAAAGAGTTGTTGATTTTTAGTTCCATAAACCATTCGTAGTCCCTATTCAATATGGAAGTGAAAGTGGGTATAAAGCCATACCAAGGTGAGATCGATGCATTAAAAATGAATAATTGGTTGCAAAAACTAGAAGTTTATTTCATCATTCACCATATATATCAGGAGTAAAAGATATCATTTTCCATATAGAAGTCAGAGGGTCATGCTTTAACCTTGTAGGAAAGTCACACATAGACACTTAGGATGGAGGGTGATCACTAGTAACTAAGTGGGAGGATTTCAAAACCCTCATTAAGTCATAATTATATCCTATTGGGTATGTAAAGGACCAATGCATCCATTGACATTACTCCAAGAGAAAGTAGGGGAATAATGTACAATAGTACACCATCGAGTTCAAAAATATGGTCACATATTAGGTATCTCTCCTAAGAACCCATATGTACTCCTCAAGTATTCGGGGGTCTACGTAGTCATCTGTGAAAGTAAGTGTTTCTTTTCAATCCAAGGATAGTGAACAAGGCATGTGTACAAGCACAGTATCTGGAAAATGTAGGCCACAAGAAAGGGAAACCAAGCAGTTTCAAGAAAAGAGAGCACCAAGAAGCTTCCAAGGAGGGGAAGAATAAGTGGAAAGGGAGAAAGGATAAGAAGATGGAAACTAATGCACATCAATGCAAGGATCCCAACAACGATTGTAACCATTGCAATATTGATGGTCACATTAAGGAAAAGTGTTGGAAATACATCTAGAGTTGAACCTAAAGAACCCCAGGAAGGATGCAAAGAAAATAAATCTTCTAGCCACAGATTCAAGCAATCAGGTCGAAAATAGCTCCTATGTGGATGAGAGGATTGTCTACACATCAATGCAGAAGGAGGTGAATATGCGTAGCTTTCATCACTAGGAAGAGAAGGAGATGACCAAACTCTTCCACATAAAGATTCAAGTCAATAAGAGCAAGATAAACACTTTGTTTGACTCTGGTTTACATGCTAATATCATAGTAGTGGATCTGGACAGAAATCTTGGATTGGAGGTTTGCGATCATCCTATCCCTATCCAATCGGTTGAGTAAACAAGGATGCAAAGATCAAGGTAATAAAACAATGTAAGATTAATTTTTTTGTAGCAAACTTTATTGTTGAAGTGTTGTTGGATGTAGTACCCTTCGACATGTGTGGTGTAGTATTATGGAGCCCCTACATGTATACGAGGAATACAATATTCATGTAGAGAGTCAAGAAGTATAGCCTGGTCGAGAATGGGAATTCATACATAATCAATGCACACAAAGCTAAATCGAAGATCTCATAGGTATGTGCCAACCAAGTCAATAAGTTGATTAGTGCTAGTAAGAAACATGTTTTACTTTTCTTCATAGAAAATCATGTTGATGTTTGGACAACATCAGGAAGACATTCTCCCAGATTAATAATTATTCATTATTAAATAATATTATTAATATAATATATTTATAATATAAGGTATAAATATATATAATAAATAGGTAGTTATTTATTATCCAAGAGACGCATCCTTTCATGGATGGTCACCATATGTTCTTTATATTTGGAACATTCATCATTGTGATAATCGATTGATATTTCATATCATCTCATACAAAATTTCAACATGGTATCAGAGTGGGACTGGGCTTGAATCCCTCATGGGAGGGTCCAGGAAGTTGAGAGAGAGTTGAAACTTGTTCCTTAGTCGATCCATGGAGAAATCATGATAGTGGGCACTCGAACCCCTAACCTATCGAATTTGAAGAAGAAGGGTTCATGGCCAATGATGTTTTCGGGGTTGGACACGTCCTTCACAGGTGTGGGAATGTGGTCGAAGAAACTATTGTGCTTGTCATAAGTTATGAGGAACAAGGTTTGATTACATTGAGGACTCGATCTGAGCATCTCATACACCTCCTTCATGAATGTTTTTCCCTCTGCTACATCATGCGAAGGATGGTCATCATTGGCAAGGTAGAGCTTGGTGTATGTGTATCGTTTCTCTACCGCCATGTAATTGGGAAGCTTTTTGTGCTTCACATGAAGCTTGAATTACATGGAATAAGAGCATAAATTGCCAATATACTTGAGTTTTCTAAGATTTCTGTAAAATAAAGTGGTTGAGATGTCCTCATAATAAATTTTGAACGACAAACCTGACTTGTCAATTGATTCAAAGATGGTTTTTTGCATGTATCTGTCGGCCAATAGCTTGGAAATATTGTTGGTGGCTCCATGGGAAGTCATAGAATGAACGTAGAGTTTGTTGGGTTGTGTCAAAGCCAACATAGAAACAAACCACTGATCGAATACTGCAAACACATTTACAAGAGAGTTATATACGGGAACAACCTCGAGTCTAAATCCATTCATGACGGTATGAGACATGTTCAGACCCCCCAAGGAAGTCGTTTGTTGGGCGGATCTATTCATGAGGGAAGGATTCACAGAGGTGTTATCGAAGCCAAATATCTTCTCTCGTATGGCCTGGAACAAGTGCCCCGGGTCTGGATCCACATAGTTTACCTTATCCTAGAAGAAAACCCTCATAGAGCTGGGATCCTTTGTGGATATCATATTTGACTCTTGGCTGGTGACTCCGTCGATTTGTGGATTAATCCACTTCATCCATCCCAACATTTGGTCGAAATATAGATTCTCCATAACAATACTGACTATTGTATTTATGGGGTTGTCAATGTTAGATATCCTTGCACCATCTATACCCAACTTGCAGTACATAATTAAAGCCAATGGCACCCATTTCACCATCACCTTCCCTTTCATCTTCAGTTCAACTGGAACTAGTCCTCTATGAATGTGGAATATGGTGCACAACCTTTAGTGGGAGAAACGTTGAAAGAAGGGTAAATTTAATCTGTTCTATACAAGGCAATAATCACACTAACTCTATGTTGCTCGGCCTCCAAGGCCCAGTGAAGAAATTCATTGAAATTGGTGGGCATTGGTTGGTGCTCACTAATAGAGTAGAGGTTAAGTTGCAGAGGAATTCCTTTAGTGTGATTGAACTACCGTTTGGCTAGGAGGATGATGGTGATAATGAATGTGAAAACCCTTCATCAAATAATAACATCTCTGATGTTTTTCAAACGATTTACAAGTCCAAATCGAGGCCTTGTGTATTAGGAGCATCAAGCAATACGAATAATAACGCCTCTCAATTGAAATCGAGTGGGTCAAACTTCCCTTCTCATGGATTCTAGAGATGGACATGAGACACAGTGACAAACCCTTTGTAGTCGAGATTATGTGAAGCTTGTTTCAATGTGTTGATATGGTGGTTACCACGATGTTGTGTGCTTTGGAAAGTGGAAAGGTTGTCAAGAGAGGTGAGTGAAGAGGCACAATTATGGTGTTGAGTGAACATTAGTTATTTCCAAGAGTGTTAGCCACCAATGGAGTATATAGTTCTCATATACTTGAGGGGAATTCAGTGGTGACTTCCAAGTAGATCTACAAGATCAGGCATACAACAAATGGTAGCATTGAAAAGTACAAAGCGAGGTTTGTGGCTAGAGGGTTCTCCCAGAAAGAGGGAGAAGACTATGATGAAACGTTTTCTCCTGCTTCTAGATACACTTCTTTAGATCCATTATCTCTCTTTCATCTTCCATGGGATGAAGTCTACATCAGATGGATATGAAGACAACTTTTCTCAATGGAGTGATTGAAGAAGTGTACATAGATAAACCTCAAGGTTTTGAGGTGCACCAGAGAGAGTCCCATGTTGCATATTAAAAAAATCCTTGTATGGACTCTATTATCAAAAAAATATATAAGTGCGGACACAAAGTAATCTCCCTAACTTCAATAAGAAATTAGAAAAAGACAAAGAAAAATACAAGTCTCGCCTTAGATTTCATTGTGATATAAACTAGTTCGACGAGGGATAAATGACATATTGTTTAAACGTCGTTTGATCCTCGCTAGTGTCGTCCTTTCTCCATATTTGGATTTGTGGGATGTTGAAACTGTTAAGAAGCACAAACCAATAAAGAGAGAAAACAACGATATATATATTCCAATGAAGCCTATGCATAAGATCAAGGAGTTATACAATAAAAATGGAGACACTTTTATAGGGAAGAAATGTATCACTGCATTATTTTGATGAAAGTGGAGAATACAACCTATGCCTTGATGTTTCAAGGTCCCTTCCAATGGCCCTTTGCTTCAATACACACACCTTTGATCCAATGATTTTGATGAAGAGTATTCACAACCTGACTTGGAAAGCTAAAGCAAAGCTATCACAAGTACAATCTTCAACATAATTCTTCATACATAAGGCAACCTAAATTTTCCCATGAGAGATCCCTCTTTATATAGAGTGAAGAGGGATGGATGAGGATATTAGGATGATCCCACTAAATTAGATAAGTGAGTAAGATACAAACCAATCAGAGGCCACCTCATCTTCTAGAAGATTCCATTCTAAAACTTTCAAGAATTTCACCTTTTTCCCTTGTTTGAGCATCGTCGCACCCTAAGCACAAGCAACCTACGACGAACTTGCAGTCCATTTTGGTGCAACATGCGATGATCAAGCATCGTCGCACCCCAAGCATTTAGTAGGGTATGATGATATCCTTTGATAGGGTTTTTAAGAAAAGAAAGATGATTCAATTTCTCATGGAGAAAGTCTCATTTCTTCAGTAGCTTCATGGAACAAAGGAGTAAGTCATACACATATTGCCAGTTGATCACAGGGTGACCAAAATAATGTGTAACAAACTCAAACAAGGTCCAAGATCTTGGTATGCATGGATTAAAAACTACTTGATGAGACTTGGATTCTCCAAGAGCTATGTTGATCCAAACCTTTATTACAAGTTTGTGAATGATGCACCTGTGATTCTACTACTATATGTTGATGACTTATTTTTGACAGGTGTAGAGCCTCTCACTATTCAGTGTAAGAAGGAGCTAGCCTCTAAATTTGACATGAAGGATCTTGGTCTCATGCACTATTATTTGGGACTAGAAATATGGAAAAATCCTGGTGAAATATTCCTAGGTCAAGGAAAGTATGTGTTGGATATCCTTCAGAAGTTTGGGATGATGAATTGCAAATCCATGGCAACTCCCATGGTGACAAACTTGAAGAAGTTGAGAGACTTTGATTCTGATCTGGTAGACCCCTCCACGCACCAGTAGTTTATTGGCTCATTGATGTATTTGGTTAATACCAAGCCAGATATTTGTTTGGTTGTGAACACGTTGAGTCAGTTTCAGGTGGAACCGATACATGAGCATTGGATAGCCACAAAGCACATTTTGAGATATTTGTGTGGCATGCTAAATTATGGTTTAAGATATGTCTCAAATAGTGATGTACAACTGCAGGGATGTATGAATTATGGTTGGGCAGGGAGTACAAGTGACAAAAAGAGTGCTTCTGGTGTATGTTTCAGTTTGGGATCTCCTATGATATGTTGGGCTAGCAAGAAACATAAGTTTGTGGCACTCAACACTGCAGAGGAAAAGTATATTGCAGCTTGTGATGCTTGTACGGAAGAAGTATGGCTCTGTAAGATAGTTTCTGGACTATTTGACCAGGTGTTGGATTCAACCATGATATACTATGATAATCAAAAGTTATGTGAAATTTTCATAGAATCCCATGTTCCATGACAATTTGAAGCACATCGAGATCAAGTAATACTACATCTATGATAAAGTCCAGAAGGGAGAAGTGAAGCTCTAGTACATCTCCACCAATGAGCATATATTTTGATGAAGCCCTTGTCCAAAGGGAAGTTTGTATACTTCAGGTACAAGTTGGGGCTTGTGGAGATTACTCCCTTGGTTGAGAGGGAGTGTTGATATTCTTTCATTGTGGATAGTCAGTGTGTTTTTGGACTGAGATTCTCCCTATGGAGAATGGTCTAAGTTGGACAGATTGTTGATGTATCATGGACTGACATTTTCTGCAGAAAATGGTCCAAGACTGACATTTTCTGCAAAAAATGGTCCAGAACTGACATTTTCTGCAGAAAATGGTCCAAGACTGACATTCTCCTTTGGCACAGATGGTGACCTAATCAATATGAATGGTCCACCCCCTATGGCATGAATGGTGACTTGATTAGGGAGGTTGGTATAAGACTGAAATTTTCACTATGGCACATAAAGTGACCTAATTAGAGAAATAGGTATGGGATTAACATTCTTCTATGGAACATGTAGTGACCTGATTAGAAGAATGGTCCATGTAGCCCACTGGCGGTGACTGTGTCTCACTGAACAATAATTGTGTGCTACTATGATGGTTGTGTACCACTGGAAGTGACTGTGTGTCACTGGACAATAGTTGTGTGCTACTACAGTGGTTGCGTACCACTGGTGGTGATTGTGTGTCATTGGACAATAGTTGTGTGCTACTACGGTGGTTGTGTACCACTGGCAGTGACTATGTGTCACTGAACAACAATTGTGCGCTACTACAGTGATTGTGTACTGTTGGAAAGTAGTTGTGTACTACTATGGCTTGGAAGCAGTTGTGTTCCATTGGATGGCATTGTAGTAGTTGTCTGCTAGTAGTTGATTTCCATGGAGACTACCAAACCACCTGATCTGGGATCTTTTCACAGTGACTTATAAAGAATTGCATTAAATGAGCATAAATTAAAGTGCACCATTAAAGAAGGGGAAAATTAAAAATGAAGTGACATAAGAATCAGATCTGAATAGAAAAACTTGATAACAGAGTTCGTCCCTGGTGGACTACGTCTCTGGGTACCACTCTCAAATGGGTAGGCTCTTTCATTAACTCAGCAAAAGAATTTGGTAAATACATAAATATACCTCATTCTGAAATCAAGTTGTAGAAATAATGCTCAGATCATAAAATTGACATCACCATTGAATTTGTGGCGTCAAATTACCCAAAAATGACTGTCTCCATGCTCTGATCCGACTCTGGCACTTGCAGGCCCAAGAAGAATTATGTCTCAATTTATGTGCCCTCTGCAACCTGCAATGATGAATTTATCGTCTCAAAATCTGTGCCCTCGGGTCGTACGATCCGCGCCTCTTCCCCCGACTCTAGGTGAAATACACCTTTTAAGTAATATTCGTGGGTGGATGTACCAAGAGGTACCTGTGGCACATTGGTTATGGGCGGAATTGTTAAGGCTTGGGCATTGGCGGAGGTTCCAGGGTCGAATCCCACTG
>CBVK0101537195.1:0-19841 GCA_900067695.1 Picea abies | reverse complement strand
TCCCCTCACTTTGTCCTTCTTGATCCACTTTGCCTTGCTTGGATGTGTGCCTTTTAAGCCTACTCGAAGATAATCAACATCACCCCTGCATGAAGTCCTCGTCCTCCTGTCTAGGATGATATATTCTTGTAGCTCATCCAAGTACTCAGGTGAAAAATCATCAACTGATGGTATTGAAACTTCCTCATCTTGATCCATGATCATGGGAGGCTCAAAAAGTTTCAAGTTCTCAACGTTCACAACTGAGTAAATCTGCATACAAGGTGGAAGATCCAGACGAAAATCATTGGTACCGCTTTTCTCCAAGATAGTGAAGGGTCCATAACGAATGGGCTCGAGTTTCTTGCCTTCACCCTTCAATCTCTCCTTGTTGATGTGAAGCCATATCCGGTCTCCAACCTGGAACTGATGATCAACCTTGTGCTTGTCATGCCGATCTTTATATTGTGCTTGACTTTTCTCCAACTGTTCCCTGACTGCCTGGTGTATCTTATGAATCCTTTGGATGAACTAGCAAGCTATGTTCTATGTTCGTTCTTCATTTACATCGGCATCTCTCCCATACATCAAGTCCAAAGGAACCTTTGGTAGATACCCAAAACATGTCTCAAAAGGTGAAATCTGAGTGGATGAATGTAAATCTTGGTTGTACGCATGTTGTACATAGGGTATCTCTTCATCCCATACCTTGGGATGCTTGTTGTAGTAGCCTCGAAGAAAAGTACCATTGTTTGGTTTACCACCTCTGTCTGTCTGTCGGTCTGTGGATGGAAAGTAGTGCCCCTCTTCAATTTGGTGTCCATCATTATCCACAAGCTAGTCCAAAAGTCCCCAAGGAATTGAGTATCTCGATCCAAGATGATAGATGTGGGTAATACAAAGTGAACCCAAACATGTTGAAAGAAGATATTAGCAGTCTTCTCAGTAGTGATCTTCTTTTTACATGGCATCAAGATACACATCTTGTTGAACCTATCCAGTACAACATATAAATAATCATGACCCCCTTTGGTCATTGGTAAACCCCCCACAAAAACCATGGATACACTTTCCCATGGATGGGATGGAACATGAAGTGGTGAGTATAGCCCCAGTTTTCTATTAATGGGATTAAAAGTAGAACACATCACACACCCCTTTACATATTTAGTTGCAATTTCTTTCATTTGAGGCCAGTAACAAAACCTCTACAAATGAGCCATAGTCTTTCCTACCCGAAAATTCCCAGACACAAGAGAAGTATGAGCTTCTTGTATTACATGGACTTGTTCACTTGTAGGAATGCATAGCTTTCCAAGATGGTAGAGTAGTTTTCCCTCCAGACAATAGTTCTCTACATGTGCACCAAGGGTTAGCTTCACATATACTTCTCTAAAATCTTCATCAATGGCATATTTTTCTACATAGATATCATGAGATAAATAAGCATTCTTCAGAACAATAGAAGCAACAATAGGAGGTCTAGAAAGCATATCAACTACCTTGTTACTTGTACCATTTTTGTACTTGATTACCAAGTGAAACTGTTGTAGAAAACCAATCCACCTGTAGTGTCGAGATTGTTGCAATTTGGTCTGTGCTTGAAGATATTGTAAGGGTTGGTGATCTGTATGTATGATTGTTTCCTTCCCTAACAAGTAGTGCTTCCATTTCTTTACACTCTGGACTAATGCATACAACTCTTTATCATATGTATGATAGTTAACAAAAACTTAGTTAAAAGTTTTAGAATGGTAACAAATAGGCTTACGATATTACATCAGTACTGCACCCATGGCATATCCACTAACATCTTTCTCGATCTCAAAAGGTTGTTGAAGATTCGACAGTACTAATACTGGTGTGGTACCGATCTTCCCCTTTAAGGTGTCAAAATATTTTTGTTGCTTTCCTTGAACCTTCCCACTGAAAAGTGTTCTTTACACCGGTTAAGGCCTGCAAAGGAGTTGCTATAAAGGAGAAGTTGGGAATGAATCTCCTCCAATACTGGACTGCACCTAAGAAAATTCAAACTTTAGTTACACTTTTTGGCTCAGGCCAATTTACAATTACATCAATTTTGGAAGGGTCAATTTTCAATCGTCCTCCTCCTACAATATGACCTAAGTACACAAGTGCAGTCTTGCCAAATTCACATTTAGACAATTTTACATACAACTTTTCCATTTGCAAAGTATCCAATACTTGCTTTACATGCCTCACATGCTCATCCCAAGTCCCGCTAAAAACAAGAATGTCGTCTAAATATACAATCACAAAGTCATCTATGAAAGGCATGAATAAATCATTCATCACATGCATGAAAGTTGTCAGAGCATTACAAATCCCAAATGGCATAACTAACCACTCAAACAATCCTTGTTTGGTTTTAAAGGCAATTTTCCATGCATCCTGTTCTGCGACTCTGATTTGATGATATCCACTGCACAAATCCAACTTAGTGAAATAGACAACATTCTTCAATTGATCAAATAAATCATCTATGCGAGGAAGAGGGTATCATTTTTTCACCGTGATTTTATTTAAGGTCTGATAATCAACACACATTCACCATGTGTCATCTTTCTTTAGCACCATAACTATCGGAGAACCACAAGAATATGAATTAGGCCTGATGACCCCTTGATCCAATAAGCCCTGTACCTGCTTCTTGATCTCTGTCATCTCCACAACTGAAATCCTTTACATGCCCACATTAGGAAGAGGAGAATCTTGTTGAAGATGTATCTTGTTAGCACTGAGAGTCACCCTCATATTGCGGGAGGATAAGCCCAGTACCCATCAGAAATGTTTGGTGGATGTTTGATTTATGTGAGTGGAGGTCAAATGGGGAAAACTTAATACATGAATGACTTCAACATAGAACTAGACAAGTAATGCATAGGGAAGTGAGGGCCTCATTAACTTCAGTTAGTGATTTGAGTTTAAGTGTGAGTAGAGGGAACACTTAGTAAGAGGGGTTAAAAAGACTGCTATGGGCATCAGGATTTCAAGTAGCTTGGTGAAGAAAAACTCAAACTCAAGAGCACTCTTGAGCTCAAGCTTCGGACACTGAAATATGTCCAAGCAACACAGTCACAACAACATAATAATCAAACCTACATTATCATGCAACTACAACAACTCGACTGGATCCTCCATGCCCGAGTCATTCAATGTGAGAGGGAATAAGATAACAAGGAAGCTGACTAAAACTGATCACGATACCACTGTAATCAAACCTACATTACAATAGCATCACAACCCTTGACTGCATCCTCCATGCCCGAGTGTTTTAGCACAGTTTTTACAGAGAGATGAAAAGAGGTTGACTTCTATTAATGCAAAAGTATCAAATGTGATACATAACCAGGGAACAGTTCTAGTATCAAAATATTACAAAAGAGGGAGCTCTGCTCAACTAATTGACAACCATAACAAAATATCAAATCGAAACATTTATACCCAGATCAATCCCAGACCATTAGGAGTGTGATCTGATCACTACATTCAAATCATTGCGTCTGAGCAGTCTTCTGTCAGACTGAACATGCATCCCTCTGTCAGACGCGAGATCAAATCGACATGGGTGTACAGGACAATTTTTCCACAGGGGTACCATGGGCTGATGGTTTAGTCCCCACAGTTGGACCTTCCATGCCTTCCATTTATGGAGTGAGTCAAGTTTTCAACCACCAGTCCTCCCTTCCATTAACTTCTTTTCCTTGGGAACTCAATGAGGCTTAATGCCCAGGGGGCGGTCACGCACTAATCTTGGATAGGACGCTATATAAACATGTTATTGCAGGGCCGCTCAAAGGTGGTTTGGGTTCACACTGCTTTTGAGCCCACAATCCATCACCTTTTGCCACATAGCACTTTCTCCATACCATAGTTTCAATTGCAGGACCGCTCAAGAAAATTATCGCCCGAGCATGTTGCGTCCCCGCAATGAACTATGGCCGTAGATCTGGTCCCAATCTGAGATTTGAGCACACCTGCTAGATTTGGCGTCATCTCCAAGGTTAATCGCCTGCCAACTTTAGGATTTTCCAAAAGTGTGCTTTGGGATGGAGCACTACCTTTTCCTTTGGCTCCTTCATAAATGTGACCTAGGGCTATGACCTCACGCAGACATGTGATTGTGGGAATGGATAAGAGTGGTTTGGAAACAAGCTTCTTTTTTCCCCACAATTCACCAAGAGTCACCACCTGTCCCCTTCTCAAATCCATGGTTCTGATTGCGGCCCGCCCTCAAAAATTTAATGCTCGAGCACCTTCCGACCCCACAATCAGGCATGACCATTGATCTTGCAATTTTGGAAGAGACCTTTTGCTCAATGGCTCAGATATGGCACTTTCAGATCAATGGATCAGATCTGCCCTTTTTAAAATCTATGATCGATATTTTCTTCATGGTTTGGGTTTAGGGAGTCTCAATTCCCAAACTCTCATTTCTCCCTCATGAAATTCTCCCGAAATGGAAGATCTGTTGACACCTATCCTCCTCAATCAATGGTTATGCTTCCGCTTTGGGACTTTGGCCCTTTCAACCATATCAACGACCCTTCTCCTCCCTTCTCGATCAACGATCGAGATCTCATTCGAGTCTTCATACTTTTCCCCCTACGCTTTCCTCCAGAGTTCTAGATCTGGCACCGCGTGTCCATCTTCACATAGACAACTCTCGTCATTTCAGGATTTCAGAATTCGGAAATCTCAAATATCAAATCTTCCCCCAATTGATTTTATTTGAAGCCTACAATCCACTGACGCGTGTCTCCCACAGATCACCGGCTGCGATCCCTTCGGGTCTTCGGACTTCAGATTTCTCAAAACTCAAACTTCATTTTCCTCCAAGAAAATCCTCGAAGCTAAGGATCTAATGACACGTGGACTTTTGAGATCAATGACTGAGATATTTTTGGGTCTTTGGACTTTAGGAAAATAAAATATCAAACCTGGGCTTCCGCCATATGCTTTTACCCGAAGCTAGAGATCTGATGACGCATGGCCCTTGCGGATTGATGACTGAGATGCTTTCAGGTCTACGGACTTCGAAAATCTCAAATTTCAAACTTATATTTCCCTCGAAGTTCACAGATTTTTGTCATGTGTCCCCACGGATAGATGGTCCAGATGACGTGGAATGAATTCCACATGTCACACCTAATGAGTTCACCACGTGCTTCGGCATTTCTGGACTTCGACACTTCAACGCTTCGAGACTTTGACAATTCGGCATTTCGGGACTCCGACACTTTGGCACTTCGGGACTTTTCGATGCACAACTTGTGAAAACCTCCAAAGTAAAAATCCCCGAAATGCTTGATCTCATGATGCATGGCCCTCATAGATCGATGGTATAGATTCATTTTAGGCCTTCGATACTTCGGCACTTCGGGGCTTCGACACTTCGGGTTTCGGCCCTTCGGGACTTTTCGATACTTGAATTTCATGATTCTTCGGAGCCTCAAACTCCGAAGTGAGGGTTTTTCCTCCACGTGTCCCCTTGGCTTGGATGACTCAAATTATTTTGAGAGTTTAGGCTTTGGCTCTTCAGGAACTTTATGCACTTCTCACTTCAAATCTCCCAAAGCTTATTTCCTTGAACCCTTGGATCGGTTGCCACCTGTCCCCCTCAATATCTACAACTCATGTTCACTTCAGGCTTCGGGACTTCATACTTTTGGTCTGGCGCTTTACTTCGTGAAATTTTGAAATTCTAAATTCCCATGAGCCATTGATCTTTCTCTCGCTCAGATCCTACGGCTGGAACTGAGCCCGCTCGTCTGCTAATATTTCCAATCCAACATGAGTTGTTTTGAACGTTGTGCTTTGACGCTTCCTGTGTAGACCATGAACTTGGACAAATTGTTGCCCTTGAAAACTATATGTGATAACATTTGGCTCCACAGGGGATGACATTCTCCCTGCGAGCTTCCAAGAACACGCAGTTCCAATGCTTTGTGTTGTTGGTCTATGGAGTCTATATCAAAACTTTCTTTGAAGGAAACAGGGAAATATGTATACTACTCTACTAAAAAAAATAAAAAACAAACACATGGGCTCTAGAAGGATCTTATTTATATACAATCCTAGACTAACTGATTTTTACAAATCGCTAGGTGAAAGCAAACTTCCACCATAGCCACCCAGACCGTCTGGTAATATAATTCTTCTCTTTACTGAAAATTATCCACAAAAGGTAAAGGAAGTATGAAAGCATAAAGAAAACATTTCTTAGAATGAAATTACCCCCAAATGATGATAAGATGAATAATTTTGCAGGCTCCAATGCTTTTGGAAAACAAACTCCATATATAACCCCACAGGGTCACAAAATTTATAATCAGGAAAACTCAACTTGTAAGAAATTACCTCATGTCCTTCATTGTTGCTCACCCATCGTTTGATGTTCTCAGAGTGTATAGGTGGGTGGAGAACTGATGCAGGTTGGCTAATCCCATGTGATATATGCTCATTTATAGGCTCTAGATAGGAGACAAGCTGTACATTTAGCTCCTCCTTTTCTCCTTCATGGATCTCACAAGGATCTGATTCATAATCATCATAAACAAGAACCATGGAAAATATCTTCTCTTCGTCATCTACGCTGGGATATTCATCAAAAGTTAGTTGTTCATGATCAGTATTTGAAATCAATTCTCCATCATAAGCGGGGCTGCAAAAAACATCTATTTCAAGGACCAGGACATCCTCTGCATTTTCTTCATAAGAGCGGCAAGCAAAATCTGCCTTCAATTCCTCTATTCTTGTAGAAAGTGATTTTCCAGTTTTGTCAATTGATCCAAGGTATAGCTTTCATTCTCACAGCTTCCTCAAGAATGAACTATATCATGAACACCATCTCCATACTCCTCACAAAATTTATGACAACTTAACTCAGAGGAATAATACTTTTGACAATGCCTATTGAAAACTGCATGAAATTATCCCATGGAGGAGATACTAGCAGGGGTCAAGGAGTGATACCACTCACGTGAATCTCCATCTAATGAGAACATGAACATATTCATCAATACATCCTCATGATGTATTTCCCATTGATGCATGAGTTCATGAAACCCAAGGAGATGCTCTGGAGGGTTTTCATATCTATGTTCTCTAAATCTGGGCAAAAAATCATCCCACTCATCTATGGTAGGCACAACATTTGTAAAACCAGGAACATCAGATAAATTAAAAGGAGAAAACCTCTGAGCCAAAATGGCTTCCATCTGAAAATATGAATTCTTAAGACTGTGGAGTCGCCACTGGATTCTTTAAACATGGAGTTTCCAGGTGAATGATATACAATCTAAAAGTGTCTGGTCTTTGTTCACCATCAAAGACCAGATCTGGTCATTATCGTTCTCTCAAGGAACTTTTCAATCTGGGACAGCAACTAAAATCCTTCTTGAGAAAGCTTTCCTTTATGATAATTTTCTTTGGGTCAGCTTTAGGTGTTGCTAGAGGCAAATGTGGAGTAGGCCTCATGTGTCTACCTTTCAAAGCCACAACTGAAATAGTGGAGTCGCTAGGTGCAAGTTGCAATCGTCAAGGTACTGATTTCTGATGCACCTTCAGAATCATAATTTCTTTGTCATTCTTACCCAGGGAAATGTCTTCAATTCATTCCCCATCAATGATTCCACGAATGTTAGCACTGAGAGTCACCCTTAGATTGCGAGAGGATAAGCCTAGTACCCATCAGAAATGTTTGGTGGATGTTTGATTTATGTGAGTGGAGGTCAAATGGGGAAAACTCAATACATGAATGATTTCAACACATAACTGGACAAGTAATGCACAGGGAAGTGAGGGCCTCATTAAATTCAGTCAATGATTTGAGTTTAAGTGTGAGCAGAGGGAACACTTAGTAAGAGGGGTGAACAAGACTACTATGGGCATCAGGATTTCAAGTAACTTGGTGAAGAAAAACTCAGACTCAAGAGCACTCTTGAGCTCAAGCTTCAGACACTAAAATATGTCCAAGCAACACAATCACAACAGCATAATAATCAAACCTACATTATCTTGCAACTACAACAACTCGACTGGATCCTCCATGCCCGAGTCATTAAATGTGAGAGGAAATAAGATAACAAGGAAGTTGACTAAAACTGGTCACGATACCACTATAATCAAACCTACATTACAATAGCATCACAATCCTTGACTAGATCCTCCATGCTCGAGTGTTTTAGCACAGTTTTTACAGAGAGATGAAAAGAGGTTGACTTCTATTAATGTGAAAGTCTCAAATGTGATACATAACTAGAGAACAGTTCTAGTATCAAAATATTACAAAAGAGGGAGCTTTGTTCAACCAATTGACGACCATAACAAAATATCAAATCGAAACATTTATACTCAAATCAGTCCTCGACCATCAGAAGTGTGATATGATCACTACATTCAAAGCATTACGTCTTAGCAGTCTTCTGTCAGACTGAATGTGCATCCCTCTGTCAGACATGAGCTCAGATCAGCATGGGTTTGCAGGAAAATCTGTCCACAGGGGTACCACAGGTTGACAGTTCAGTCCCCACGGCCAGACCTTCCATGCCTTCCATTTATGGAGTGAGCCAAGGTTTCAACCACCAGTCCTCCCTTCCATTAACTTCTTTTCCACGGGAATTCAACGAGGTTTAATGCCTAGGGGGCGGCCACGCGCTACTCTCGGATAGGACGCTATATAAACATGTGATTGTGGGGCCACTCAAAGGTGGTTTGGGTTTACACTGCTTTTGAGCCCACAATCCATCACCTTTCGCCACATGGCACTTTCACCATACCATGGTTTCAATTGTGGGACCGCTCAAGAAACTTATTGCCCAAGCATGTTGCGTCCCTGCAATGAACTGTGGCTGTAGATCTAGTCCCAATCTGAGATCTGGGCGAACCTGCTAGATTTGGCGCCATCGCCAAGCTTAATCACCCGCCAACTTTAGGATCTTCCAAAAGTGTGCTTTGGGATGGGGCACTAACTTTTCCTTCGGCTCCTTCATATATGTGACCTGGGGCTATGACCTCACGCAGACATGTGATTGCGGGCACGACCAAGAGTGGTTTAGAAACAAACTTCTTTTGTCCCCGCAATTCACCACAAGTCACCACCTGTCCCATTCTCAAAACAATGGTTTTGATTGTAGCCCACCCTCAAAATTTTAAATCTCGAGCACCTTCTGACCCCGCAATTAGGCATGACCACTGATCTTGTGATTTTGGAAGAGACCTTTTTCTCAACGGCTCAGATTTAGCGCTTTCAAATCGATGGATTCGGCGACCCCCATCTGGTTCATGAAAAATATCATGATACTTAGAAACAATATCAATTAATTCCTTTTTATGAGATGGATCACACCCTTGGAGAGTTTTAGATATCCCGACATCTTTCTCTCTAATGACCATGAGTACTTATCTCTTATTAGTGTTTATGAGTCTTTTCATTTGCCCTACACTAACAAGTGTTGTATATTCCCTCATGTTGTGAGCTCTAACAATATATTCCACTCCCCCTTTAGTAAGGTGCTATTTATTCTCATGACGAAAGAAGACTGCTTTTCTATCATAAAGATAAGGACTTCCCAACACTATGCCATATATATCAAGTGGTACAACATCCAAATCCACTTCATCAATCAATTTGGAAGTAATAGCAAATTTGATCTTACATTGTTTGGTGACATTAAGTTTCTCTTTGTCACATACCCAACCAAGAGTATAAGGTTTCAGATGTGGTTTCATTTCAATACCCATTTTCATGACAAGTGCTTCAGATATTAATTTTACTTGGGAACCCAGATAAAATAACGTATCTATCTTAGTATGTTTAGATACAAGATACAACTCTTATATGAAATAACTCATTCCTCTTTCGTTCATCAACATGAGATTCATCATTGGAACATGAGATTCATCATTGGAACTTGAACTAGCATGAAGAGAATCTTTACCTTGTACTCCAATCGTTGTGATCTTTCCTTCATCTTTTGAATTGGAACCAAGATCTTGTTGTACCGTAGAAACGATCTTTGTCTTCCCCTTCCCACCAAACTGTTTTGGTTTCTTTTCTGGATGCAGTTTCCAACAGTGTTCTTCATCATGACTGCTCTTCTTGCAATGAGTGCAAGATGGTTTTCCTCCTTCTCTCGTCACTGTAGCAGTCTTCTTGTCCTTCCTTTTAAACTTCTTAAAAGTCTTTTGTGGGAAATTGGAAGGTTTCTTTGTGGGATCTTCTTGAAAATATTTCCCCCTGTTCTCAAGGTGAGTGGCTTGCACACAAACTTCGTCAAGACAAGTGGGGTTAAACAAGAGCAAAGAATGATGAATATAACTATGAAGTGCACCAATATACTTCATTAAAGTTTCATAAGAATCCAACGGAATGTTCAACGCAAGAGCTTTCTTCCTAAATTATTCTGTGAAACTTTGTACAGTTTGTCCTTTACTTTGCCTTAAATTTTTCCATTCCATCATTGCTTTATGTAAATACCCTAATGGATAAAATTGTTTCCTTATCATTGATTTAAATTCTGACCATGAGGACAGAAGCTTACCACACTTACTTATGTCCTGAAGATTTCTCTCCCACCATACGAGAGAGGTGCCTTCCAACCGAAGAGAAGCTAGTTGCACTTTAACTTCCTCTTCATCAATATGTTGGACACGACAATACACTTCAACCTGTTAGATCCAATTATCTAGCTTTTCAGGATTAGCATCTCCATTAAACATAGGTAAAGCAAATTTTACATCAATCTTTAATAATGGTTTCTTAAAAGAGGCTCTATGGCTAGAATGGTGAGAATGATGAGAATGATGAGAATGCTCATAGGAAGAAGAACTAGAACTCGAAGGTGAATATGAAGGCTCGGGAGGATCTCCTCCAGCCCCTTGGTTTACCGAAGCATCATCATCTGCATGTTCTTCCTTTTTCTTCCATTTATTCTTCATCCTCTTCTCGTAATCTCCATACATTCGCTCAACCATTTTTTACATGCAATAAAAGACCATGTGAAATTTTTTCTCCTGTTCATCACGCTTGTCCTCTTCTTCCATTTTCTTCCTTCTGGATACACGGCCAACTTCGGAATTTCAAGTATTAAGAGTTCCTTCACCCTACTTATGCTTGGCCCTAGTAAGCATTCACACTCAACAATTCAAGTCAAAGACGACTGCTCTAATACCAACATGATTCAGGATCTTTTCATCATGACTTATAAAGAATTTCATTAAATGAGCATAAATTAAAGTGCACCATTAAAGAAGGGAAAACTTAAAAATGAAGAGACATCAGCATCAGATATGAACACAAAAAATTGATAACAGAGTTCGTCCCTTTGGACTATGTCTCTGGGTCCTGCTCTCAAATGGGTAGGCTCTTTCAATAACTCAACAAAAGAATTTGGTAAATACATAAATATACCTCATTCTGAAATCAAGATGCATAAATAATGCTCAGATCAGAAAACAAACATGACCACTGAATTCATGGATTCGAATTACCCAAAAATGACTGTCTCCACGCTCCGATCCAAATCTGGCACTCCCAGACCCAAGAAGAATTTTGTCTCAGTTTTCGTGCCCTCTGCAACCTGCAACGATGACTGTATCGTCTTGAAATCTATGCCCCTAGGTTGTACGGTTCGCACCTCCTCCCCTGGATCTGGGTGGATTACACCTTTTAAGTAATATCCATGGGCGGATGTACCAAGAGGTACCCATGGCACATTGGTTGTGGGCAGAATTGTTAAAGCTTGGGCATCGACGGAGGTTCCAGAGTCAAATCCCACCGAACTCCATTTTGGTGTGTTGGTTGTATATATATATATTGAAATATATGATTCCCACTAACTTTAACGAAGTCTAGAAGTCCTTCCAACTGCTGCTAAAAATTGGTGTGGACCACCAGATTTAGAGGACACACCATTTTTTTAAATTCAAAATTCGTTCACGGGTTGACATTGGGCATTTTGGGGATGCCACGTGTCACTCGTTGATTGGGCCACGTGGCACCCACTGATTAGTCCACTTATCTGGTGGCTTCAATCACCCCGTCAATCCATACATGACACGTGGTGCTTCCTGGGTGGTGCCATGTGGCATCGTCAGAAGGTTCCATGTGGCACTTTTCTATTGGTCCACATGGACCCCTGAAAAGCCCATTGGTGGGTGACACATGGAAGCCTCTGGTGGTGCCATGTGGCATGCTAACATCAGCAGCCATCATTCTGACATCACCCTGCCATGTTAGTTGTTGACATCAGCAGTACAAATGATGATGTGGCCCCCTGTTGACTGGCCATGTTTGACCACAACTTTGACTACGGATATCTTTCAAACCGTAACTCGGTTTGACGTGTTTTTTGCACCGTTAGAAATATTGTGATGCACTCTTCACGATCATTCCATTTTCACTGAGTTTTGGGAGGTTTGAATTTTTTCCCTTTCTCTGTCTGCTGGAGCCATGCCAAGTGTTCTGAGTTGCCTCTATGAGTTCTGATTTATTATTAGCCTTCTATGGATCCTTTTTGGATCACGCCTTCCTAATGAGAGCTTTTCGAACCACCAAAATATTTCATCAATCAATTGGTAAGTGAGGGAAGAGTCCCATCACTTTGTCCTTCTCGATCCACTTTGCCTTGCTTGGATGTGTGCCTTTTAAACCTACTCAAAGATAATCAACATCACCCCTGCATGAAGTCCTCATCCTCCTATCCATGATGATATCTTCATGTAACTCATCCAAGTACTCAAGTGAAAACTCATCAATTGGTGGTATTGAAACTTCCTCATCTTGATCCATGATCATGGGAGGCTCAAAAATCTTTAAGTTCTCAATGTTCACAACTGAGTAAATCTGCATATAAGGTGGAAGATCTAGAGGAAAAGCATTGGTACTGTTTTTATCCAAGATTGGTACTTTGAGGAAGCATCACTTGTTGGGTAACCTCAAGAAGTGTGAATTTTCTTAGTAGTCTTTGGTGTATTTTGGGTATGTGATTGGTGGAGGGGAGCTCAAGATAGATCCAAAAAATATGGAGGCCATCATGAAATGGTTGGTTCCTACAAATGTAACTGAAGTTAGGAGTTTTTTTGGTGCAACACAATACTTGTGGAAGTTCATAGCTTCATTTCCAGCAGTAGTTGCACCACCACTCCATACCATAATAGCGAGTGGTAAGAGTTTATAGTGGGGGGAGAATCAACATAAGGCTTTTGATGAGATTAAAATAAATATCAATCAAGCACCAGTTGTTGCATTATGAAACTTGAAAAAGAGTTTCAAAGTGGAGACAGATGCAAGTGGGTATGTCATATGGGAGTATTTTTATTGCAAGGAGGAAGGCATGTAATCTACCTAGGACAAGGAATTATATGTTATGGTTCAATTTATCAAGAAGTAGTAGCACTATATGATGGAAAATGATACCATAATCCACATAGATCACTAGTCGTTATAGTATTCACAAGCCCAGAGTAAGCTACAACAAACCAAACATTACAATTTGTTGTGGTTTTTACAACAATTTCATCTTGTCATCAAGTATAAGAAGCATGGCACAAATAAGTTGGCAAGAATTCTTTTAAGGCCACCCAAATCCAATATTATATATTTTGGAACTCTAATGCACATGGAACCTTTTACCCATGATGCATACAAAGAGGAATACACAGAATATGAGGACTTCAAGGAGGTGTTTCAATAACTACGGGGACAAATTCATATAGAAGAAGGTGGCAACAAGGTTGACTATCATTTCCAAAATGGGTTACTCTACAAGCTTGACAAGATCTATATCCCTAAAGGTGAAAAATTGTAGCTTATTAGAGAGGCTCACACCTCCAAGGTTGCAGGAAAATTTGGTGTTGGGAAGACAGTTGCCAACTTACATAGGTATGTGTATTGGCCCAGAATGAAAGAAGATGTGGCGTGGTATATTAGAGTATGTATACTTTGTTGTACCAGCAAGACTAGTAATAGGAAGTATGGTCTATATTATCCCTTACATGTACCTACTTGACCTTGGGAAATCATTTCCATGGATTTTGTGGGAGGTTTTCCAACAACTAGGAAGGGACATGACTATATATTTGTGGTAGTTTATAGGTTTAGCAAGATGTGTATTCTCATTACTTGTAAAAATACCATCCAAGGACAAGAAGCAACAAACATGTCCTTTAAATAGGTCTGGGTGCACTTTAGGATACCAAGGAGCATCATCTCAAACAGGAATACCATATTTCTTATTATATTTTCGACTACATTGTGGGAGAAGATGGACATTGAGTTGAAAATATTTATATCATTCCATCCATATAAAGATGGGAAGATAGAAGTATTCAAAAATACTTTGGTGCATATTTTGAGGGGTTACAATCAGAAGCATCTAAAGAACTAGGATCAAAATATGATCTACACAATGTTGGAAAACTGAGAAGGGGGGGTGAATCAATTGTTACCGTGCTTAAACAATTATACTTATTTTAAACTCTTTACAGAGCACTCAATGAAAATCACAATAATGTAGGGAAATAAGCAATAGAACATTCAACATCAAACACACATATGAAATATAAATAAATAGATATTTCCTGAGGAAACCCATAAGGGTAAAAACCTCTTCTTCTTGATATGATAAGTAATCTTTACATTATGTAAATTATCATACTTATGAGATCCAACTCATTGTGAGGCCGCCACCTCTGTTTTTGCAAACTACAACCTGCTGAGAGCACCAACTCTTTGATTTCTCTAGCACCCACTAGAAAGAAGCACCAACTCCCTCACTGTTCCAACACCAACTGGATGGAAGCACCAACCTCCAGTCACACAGGCACCAACATGTATAACAGAGAACCAATGTTCTCCCTTGCACCACCCTGCCACCCTGGTTTCTCTGGATGCAACCAGATAGAAGCTACAACTCCCTGTGATCAAGCACCCACTTGACACTCAGAGGACAACAGTCCTCCCTACCACCTCCCTACCACCCTTAAAAATAAAACTTTACTTTGTGTGACTTTATTACAGTGATTCAATAGTTATTAATGACTTACCAGTCTCATCATTATTCTGCTACACTGCTCTGCTCTCCTACATTAGTGTCTCTCTGCCCATATCTTCTTGAGCTTTCTGATCTTCTGCTCAGTCTCTGCATCTGTACTTCAGCCTTATTTTACTGTCTCAAATATGCCTCTCTATTCTTCCCTTCTTCTGCTCTTCATCTCTTTCACACAACATGCTTCTACCCGCATGCATCACCCTCAATAGCAACAACTTCTCTTCTCCGCTATGCATATTTATACTATATGTGCCCCTTCTTCTTCCTCCATGCACAATGCCTCTGCATGCTCTTCACAGTGCCACAGTTCACCTCTACAGGTTGTTCACTGCCACTCACCTTTTCCACAATGTTTCTCACTCAAGCATACCCTCCACGTTTTATGTTCTGCACATTCAACTCATGTTGAGTCCTCTGCCTGCTCATCATGGCCACTCTTCGTCTTCTCTAGCATTTTCGAATCTCATCATCATCAGTGGGAATTATGTTGAGATTCCTTAGCTTCTCTGGCAGTCCAGACTCTTAGTCCTCTCTTCCATCTATCAATCGTCTCTATGATCAGTCTTCATTCCACTGGTAGATGCCTTTAGACTCTTCGTCTCCTCTAGCATTCACCCTACTACTCCTTGAATTCTCTGGTAGATGCCATCACCTCTTTCTGGCAGTTACAGCCAGTCAAGTATGGCTTCTTTGGTTGTTGGAGTCTTTGAACAGTTGAGATATTATTGGGAGGCGAAACCATAGATCAATGGTTCCTCATGAACGATCCCTATGTGAACTGGCACCAGGCACAGGATGCCTCTCCAAAAGACCACTAGCTGTGACCACATGCCTAATCAAAAGGGTGCTTCTCAACTTGTGTTTCGGGGATTCTTCCGTGAGTCTCCTTGAATCCTTCCTCTAGAATTCCCGATACCCAGAATGGATCCTAGCTATCCTAGCTCCTTCCATTCATGTGACCACCAGCAATGACCAAGCTCTTATCCATAAAGGGCTTTCGCAAATCGCAATTCGGGAATCCTATGTTGAGGCATATCGACTCTCCCATGTCGCAATCCTCGAAATGGAGCTTAGAAAATTCTAGCTCCTTCCCCTCTCATGACCACCGGCGGTGACCACATCCTACGCCAAAAGTCATTTCACATTTCACATTTCGGGATATCCAGCTGCAAGTTGCCTCACTCCAGTCGAGAAACTCTAAAATAGAGTCTAGCGTTGCTAGCTCCTTCCCCAATATTTCCCTAATATAAACACTCATTGTGACCAGGGCCCTATTCGAAAAATCATTTCACTATTTCGCACTTCGGGGATTCTGTGATGAGTCATCTTGACTCTCCATGTCATGAACTCTGAAATAGATCTTGGCTTCTCTAGCTCTGTTCTCCATCTCTTGACGATGTGACCACAAGATATGACCACTGGCTAGCCATTTGAACACTTCACTCTTCAGATCAATAGGCCACAATCCGTGGTGATCGGACGGCTATCCTCCGCCCCGAAACTTTAACTTTCAGGACTTTGGGCGAGTGTTGATGCTAAAAATCCCGAAACTGAACTCCCAGAATGACGTCACTTCGATGACATGACATTATCCATGTGGCTGCCACGTGTCACTTAGAATTGTGATTTCTAGGTTCCTGAAATGCCGAATCATCTTGACACTTGTTGTTGTCTGATCGTGCCATGTGTCATTGATGACGTATTCTTCCACCTGTCCTTACTGATGTGGTCTGTCATGATCTACCTCCTGGATATGACGGCCCAGATTCTTCCTTGATCCAACGACTAAGATTATTTCGCGATTTCGCATATCACGAGTTCAAGAGGTTAGGGAACCTCGTTCCTTTGACTTTAAGTCAGTGAAATGCCAAACTTTAGCCATGTGTCCTTCAGATCCAACGATCCACGACTGTCTTCATTGGATGGCCAGGATTCCTTCACAGCTTTGGAGTGTTGGATGACTCCTGGGCTTATCCTCCTTGCAGCTCTACTGGATCTAATGGTTGCTAGTCCTTCGTATTAACTCCAGATTTGGCAGCCCATATCTTATCGCGATTTCACATATCGTGAGTTGGAAGGATAGAGCACTTCCTTCCTTTGAATTTCCAGTCAGCGAAATGTCAATCGATCGCCATGTGTCCTTCTTGAATATGGATGGTCCTCCTACTTTCGGGATTTTGTAGGCCCGCTTCAACTTGCACATAAAGATTGTGCTCCTTCTTATGGATCCAATGACGGTTGGTCTTCGGGCTCATATCTGACGCATGAAAATTGTTCTCCATCTGCGCGCTCCTCCTGTCTGGACTTACGATGTCTTCCAAGCTTGTTTTCCATCAAATGACAAGCACACTCCCATTCTATTCTTGCCTATAACCATACCATGTTGTTCTTGCCATCAATGACAAGCTTGCTCTACCTGTAAACATGCCAATAATCTCCCCCTTTGGCATTGATGGCAACCCTGAACGGTTGCGCTAATCTGTTTGAACCTCTTCCGGTCTGGTCCAATCCTTTTATCCCCCTGAGCTATTGTAGTACTCGTCGGAGGTATCACATATTCAACCAACACATACTCCCCCTGACAGGATGGACTCTCTTAGGTTGATAATGGGGTCACGCCCAGCTTCTGGCATAGATACTCAAACTAAGATTTTGCAAGCGGTTTAGTGAAGATATCATCAATCTGTTCTTTGGATGGAATATAATGCACAGAAACCACAGAGTTGGTTACCTGTTGCCTCAAGAAGTGATACTTGATGGGTATATGTTTGGTCTTGGAGTGAAAGACAATATTCTTTGACACACTGATTGCACTGGTATTATCACAATGAATTGGGATCGGGGTAGTATATTTTACCTCCAAGTCTGCAAGTGTTTGAATCATCCACAATAATTGGGTATAGCAAGTGGTTGTTGCAATGTATTCAACCTCTGTAGTTGATAAAGAAATAGAACCTTGCTTCTTGCTCAACCATGATACAAGGGAATCTCCTAGAAAGAATGCACCTCCACTCATGCTTTTCCTTTCATCCACGCAGTTAGCCCAATCAACATCTGAATAGACTGATAGTTGAAAATTCTGAGTCATAGGATACCATAGGCCATAGTCCATTGTTCCTTTCAAGTATCTGAATATTCGTTTGACAGCTAACAAATGATTTTGTTTAGGTGCGGCTTGATATCGTCCTACTATTCCAACAACATTCATTATGTCTGGACGGGATGTTGTGATATACAATAGGTTGCCTATCATAGATCTATATGAACTCTGATCAACATCAGGTGAATCATCATCCTTGCTTAACTTACATCCAGTTATCATAGGTGTGCTCATAGGTTTAGAATCTTCCATTTGAAACCTGTTTAACATTTCCCTGAGATATTTTTCTTGAGAAATAAATATTCTTTCAGACCTCTGAGTAATTTGTAGCCCAAGAAAAAATGACAGTTTCCCTATTATAGACATTTCAAACTCAG
Organism: Picea abies; assembly: GCA_900067695.1. Taxonomy (NCBI): domain Eukaryota; kingdom Viridiplantae; phylum Streptophyta; class Pinopsida; order Pinales; family Pinaceae; genus Picea; species Picea abies. The sequence continues at coordinate 1,311 of CBVK0101537195.1, read as the reverse complement.
ACTACATGGCAGAAGAAAACCATTTTACCAATGAAGCATTATTACTCTTGAAGATGATGTCATCGACATAGACCACCACAATGAGCAAATCATTACCTTTTTTTTATATATATAGGTTGTTTTCAACAGTTCCTCTCTTGAACCCTTTGTCTTCTAGATATGTATCCACTCTGTGATACCAAGCACGAGGGGCCTGTTTCAACCCATATAAATCTTTCTTCAGATTGCAGACAAGGTCAGGGTTATCTGACAGTTGGAAACCCTCTAGTTGCTCCATATAGACTTCTTCGTTTAAATCTCCATTTAGAAAGGTTGACTTGACATCCATTTGATAGGCTTTAAACTGTTTATGACAAGCATAGGAAAGAAACATTCCAATAGCTTCTAGTCTTGCTACGGGCGCAAATGTTTCATAAAAATCCAGCCCTTCTATTTGAGCATACCCTTTACAGACCAATTTGGCTTTATTCCTGGAAATTTTTCCTTGCTCATTCATCTTATTTTTGTAGACCCATTTTGATCCTATTATATTTTTTTCTGTTGGCCTAGGAACTAGGTCCCAAGTGTCATTCTTTTCACTCTGTTCCAGTTCCTCATTCATAGAGTTTAACTAATTTACATCTTTACTGGCCTCATTGAAGTTCTTGGGTTCCACCATGGATATGAAGGCTATATGTGATTGCTCAGTGTTTTTGATTATCTTTCTCCTGGTTTGTACACCTATGTCTTTTTCACCCATTATCTGACTTGTAGGATGATTCTTTTGAGTAATTTGGAGGAGGAATTTGATGTTGTCTGCTGATTTGAGTCTACTTGAATATTTCCACCTTCATCTAACTCAGAGTCTTCTTGTTCTGATTCTTGGACCTGTTTAGCTTCAACTTCATTTATATCCTTTGTTGTTGATTCAGTATTGTTAACCTCTCTTAATGGGATTCCTTCATCAACTTTTATGTCAATACAGTCAACCAATTTACGCATCCTCTTATTATAGCATCTGTATCCTTTACTGTTTGTAGCATACCCTAAGAAGATGCCTTCATCATCCCTGTCATCATACTTGCCAAGATTCTCATCATTATTCTTTATGTAACACTTACTCCCAAATATTTTGAAGTGTTTGATTGAAGCATGTGTCGCATACCACAGTTCATAAGGTGTCTTTTCACTGTGTGGTCTGAGGTGGGCTTTGTTAAGAACATGGACTATTAAGTATATTGCTTCTACCCAGTAGGTTTGACCAATGTTCTTCTCATTCATCATTGACCTAGCCATTTGCTGTACTGTTCTATTTTGCCTCTCAACTACTCC
>CBVK0101537193.1:0-14571 GCA_900067695.1 Picea abies | reverse complement strand
CATACACCAATTTGTTGTCTGGCTTGGCCGTGACCTTAAAAATAGATTATTATTATTATTATATGAATTAGGTTAAATATTATTTAAAAATATAAGTTTTAGAAATTACATATTTTTTTATTTTAATTGGGAAAAAATTTATAGTCATTCAAATAAGGTTGTGTAAAGGTAAACAATAAAAAAGGACAAAGTTCCAACATCCTATTTTATCTTTGAGTATATTTCTAAACTAGTTGAATAGATAATTATAGTCTTTCCTACACAAAAGTTCCATATGTTTCTGCAGGTTACAACTTTGACATATTGAATCAACAAAAAAAACAACCCTGAAAAACATCTAGTAGTCATGGAAGGGCACCATCCTGAATTTTTGTCTCCTTGGTTGACATGAGAGAATCATTATTTTCCACTTCCATGGGTTCATGCATATACCCAACTATGTCTTCTTCCTGCACACCATCTTGTTGGGAATTCTAAGATTCTTGATTGTTGGAAGCACGTGAAATTGTGTCCATTCGTTGTGGGAGTACACAAGATCGAATTAGTTGTAATTTTGTCTCTAGGGCCTCAATTTTCTAAGCATGGAACTAGATATTTGCATGATATTTCTAATATTGGTCATATGGTTTCCTTCACTTTTAACCAACCTAATGAAATTTTGTTGAGAGGCTTTAATATTACCATGTATAAGCTACTCATTCCACCTTAAGACCTTCTTCATTTCCCTCTAGTCTCCACAGTCCATCTTGTCTTCACACAAAGGATATCTAGAAATCCAAAGGTAGAAAAATACTAGAGTTGAGGTACCAATGCCAACTTCCCTGAAAACTAACCAAAGAGGATTATTGCTAATCCCAAAGAGTTGAGCACATAGAAAAAAAAAATCATTGGGACCAAAATGGAAGACCAACAACCTAGGGATTTAATTGTCGGTCTTCCCAACATCAGAATGCCAAAAAATACCCTTTACCATTACCCTCTCAATCTTGGTTCCACCTTTCCACCTGGTTTTCTCAACATATAATCCACCAACATTTTTTTCTCTTCACTCTACATGCAGAGCTTGCAGATTAACCCTCTCTAGCATAGGAATGCAACCCATTTTCCCTTCCATTACTTTACTGCATAGCAATGCATCCCATTTTCCCTTCCATTACTTTACTCCCATATGCCAAGCTCTATACCATTCCATCGAGTTTAATTCCCTTACTGGACTCGAGGTTTTCCATATGTGTGGGCGGCTCTGTGCACTTTTCGACCTCTGCATTTGTCGTCCCACTCCTCGTGACCATTAAATCCAATGAAATGTCAATCATTAAGGTAATGGGGAGAAGCTCATCTCACCATTTTTGTAGCATGAGTCGGGCTAAGGTGGGAGTCTACTTTAGCCGAATGATCCACTATTCCATTCAATTGCCTTTGAATATGGAGAAAGGTGACCTTGTTGAAATGACCATGGGATTTGTGAATTCTCAGAATGAGAGAGTTCAAAGTCTTTTTTGACAAGGGATCACTGCCCCTCATGGCTTTTATAACTAACATTCAATCCCCTAAAATGATAATGGATTTGAGTCCTTCCCTTTTGGCTTCGTCTAACCCTTTCCAAAGAGACAAAGCCTCTACCATGTTGTTGGAGACTTCCTTGAGCCCCAGGCATAGAATGCAATTTAATTTCCTCTAATATTGAAAAGGCTTCCCCTCGCACTTGCCTTCCCTATGAAAATATATGATTTAGTAGTGATGATGGTATGAGATATTGCGTTTTTTGTAAATAATATTTGGGTTTAAACAACCTATAGGTCTTAAAGTATAATCTAAAACTGTTTTTTATTAATTAAAAACTCGTCTTCTTTGAACATAAGACTATAGGGTAACGACCCAAAACTCAAAGTCGTTTAGTAAAAATGAAAGTTTATCATCTTACAAACCACCAATGAATTACATTAAATGGTCAAATTTATATTTACACATGATAATTTTGTTGCATGTCAAAATATTGAGATTGTATTAATAGAAGCTAAACCAATAAATTTGAGTATTATAAATTTTTCTTTACTTTAACATAAAAATACAAAGTATTTGATGATATATTCATATAAATAATTAAGCTTACAAAAATACACTATGCTTGATAAAAAGCCTTCACAATTGAAATATGGATGGATACATTTATGTTCATGGTATTTAAATGGTTATATTAGGGCATGTGGTTGTATGAAGTATGTAGTTATGAATGTGCTTTAAGTTTAACTTCAATCACAATAATTAAATTATTTGGGAGGTTTAAAAATAATTGTTAAAAGGTAAGTGGATTATTTGGAGGTCTAATAATAATTTTTAGGAGGTAAGTATTCAAAGAACTGAGTAGACACCAACATGAATGTAGATATTGCCATTTATAATAAATTAGTGGTAGACTTGTAACATCCCTCTCTTGTGAGCACATGTTATCGATTTGTTTTTTGAGGGAACTTGCGTGTAAGTGATCCGGTTATAGTACATGATTGTATATTTCGCTTCTGGATCTTTATGATGATGTTGATGATTATGATTTGATGTTATTGATATATGTGTATTGACAGATGTTATTGACGAGTTTTCCCTGAGTGTGTAAGACACTTGACAGATTATGAATGTCGATGGCATCAACAAACCTCCTTGGACTCTGGATTGAGTCAGGGAGTGGATTGTATTGGTTTGAGTATTCCATTTATGCATATGTGACATATGATCGATTATATTATGATGTTATTTATGAATCTTTGACAGTGTTTCGTTATTGGGTGTAGGATGAGGATTTCTTGCTAATATGAATCACATTAGGAGTAAAGAGGGCATGCACTGAAACTAGATATTGAGGGAGAGGTGTGGAAACATCCCTGACACAACCTACTAGCACTCTCGTTATGCCTGGAATTGTATGTTAACGATTACCTAGTTCGAGACATCCATGATGTTGTGAGGGAAGAATGAGATAGTCGTTCACGAATATTTATAAGGGGCACACAATAAGGAAGGGTCATTATTCCTTATAATCCCTTAGTCTCTCACAAGGATGTCTAAATGGAGTATTGACCCCAAGGGTTGGAAAACTACCAAAACCAGTCAAAGGAAAGTTGCACCCTTAGAGCACATAGTACGTCTTGAAGGGAATGTTGTGTAATTAAAATTTGAATCAAAGGAGAGTGGCACCCTTGGAGCACGAAGATAATCTTGAAGGGCACGTCACATAAATAAAACTTGAGCCAATGAACCTAGGTGGCCTAAAAAACCTTGAGCGAATTTTTACATCTTGTAAAATCTTTAAACATTGTTGGATTTAATTAATTAATTAAGTATTGGAATTATTAATTTTAAACCCCCAAATGAAATTCTAAGCCTAAGCCTAAGTCTAAAGCTTGGTGAGATTACTAAAGCTAAATTACAAATTGGATAAAATAGGAAAAAGGGTAAACCAATTTAAGAAATTAAGAGATATTCAAAATAAATCTAAAGAATTAATACAATACACGTATGTGCAAAAAAACCAAATTAGAATTTAAAATAAGAAAGCAATAAAGCATAAAAGAATGTGTAAGCATAGAAAGGTATCTAGAGTCTAGTTAACACTAGTCAAACTAGAGAACAATCCTATTTTAACTTAACTCAGTTTCAGAAAGGCATCGATCATTAATTGGAAATAAAGGGAATAAAGGGATAGCTAGGAGTGATTTTAGGAGCGCTTTTAGGATGAGTGAAGGAAATTTACTTTGAATTAAAAGAAATTGTTGATTTACTTCTGCAACTAAGGGAATAGGTGATAAGTGTATGGGGGGAATCATTCCTAATTAATTTGTAAAAGATGAATTAAATGTACAAATGGCAAGGTGTCACTAAGGAAATTCTATAAAACAAATGTCTAAGATGAGTAATGGATCACACTGGTTATGAGTAAGGTTATGCTACATAAATTCTAACTGATTTTACTTGTGAGAGTTGGGATACCCAGCTTGAGAGAGATTTGTGGTTCTACCTTGCGATGCAATATGGGAGATAGATCAATTATGGTTGTCTGTGTGCATGGCCCCTTTGCGGCTCGGGGGTCTAAGGGGGAAGAAGAGTACTCCTAGCATTGGTTGGGAGGTACTGGTGAAGTCTCAATGGTTAGCAAGCGAACAAAGGAAGGGAACACCAATCACCAAGGATCGTCATCAATCCTATCTTCGTTGGTCATGGCATTCTCATTTTGAGTTTTCATTGTATTAGGTTTTCATTATATATATGTTTTTTTTAGAATTGTTGACAGTGGTAATGGATTTCAGATATTGGACTTGCAAGCTTCCTTGATGATTGTGTATTGTAGAAAGGAAATTCTAACGAGTCTGGATTTTTAACCCAACTAAATATTGATTTCTCATTCATTGTTTTGCCTTTTCAATTTGGAGGTTATCTCTGTGTTTTTCTATAAGAGTTTTATTGCGCTTGTACATTATAACTCACCCAACACCTCTGCACCTTTCTTTTTCCTTCAAAAATTTGATTTGCATGTGATTTCCAAGCATACGATTTGCATTTTCATTCTATTCTTTGGGTATCCAAGTCTGGAACCCTGCACCTTTCTTTCCTTGAACAATTCAATTGTTTGTTATTTACCAACAACGTGTTTCTCTGCGTTTTTATCAAGGAAATTTCCCAACGCTTTAACTGAAAAGAACACATGTGTTTTACCTTATTTCCTATGTATTTTTGGCATGGAAGGACACCCTGTGTGTTGGGAAAAGAACACATGTGTTTTACCTTATTTCCTATGTGTTTTTGGCATGGAAGGATGCCCTACATGTTGGGAAAAGAACATTGTTTTACCTTATTTACTATGTCTTTTTGGCATGGAAGGATGTCTTATGTGATGGGAAAACAACACCTGTATTTTACCTTATTTCCTATGTGTTTTTGGCATGGAAGGATGCCCTGCGTGTTGGGAAAATAACACCTTGCATTTTACCTTCTTGATTCTCTGCATTTTTAGGAGTTATAATCCCTTCTTCTTAAACCAAATGCTCATCAATTTCTCTCCTTTAACCTCTGCATTTTTCATTTTATCTCTGTGATTTTTTTAATAAAAATGTCCAGGCATTGGGTGTATCAACCCAAATCCTTCCTCTGTGTTTTTCCTTGAGGATCTTTCTTAGATCTTTTCCTCTTGAATCCTCTTCGTGTTACCTAAAACTAGAATGCATTTTTACCTTCTCCCCAGTGGAGGTTTTTCCAGGGAATTACCTATGTTGTGTTTGTTGTTTAAAAATTTTGTTTTAGTGAAACCCCATACTTCAATATGAATATGGAAGTGGAGCCTTCGCTTGATGGTGGTTATACTTTGTTGGGCATTGGTCAATGGTTCGATGCTTCGTACAAAAGAGAATTAAGTTTTCCATTATAAGGACAATTTCACCTTACAATAACATGTTGAAGTAGTTATTATTGTGATTTAGATTATTCTTAATTGGTGTTTTTTTTTAATTGAAAAGCAGTTCAACAATCTCAATCAACATTCACTTACGTCAATGATATTAAATCAATGTATTTTCTTATAGTTGTAAATTAACATATCTTCAGAGGATGTTCAAACCATTATCTTGTAACGAAAATTTGTTCTTAATTTAGTCATATTTTAATTGATATATATATAAAAGTTCCATTCTTTTTCCAGTTATAACATTCAATTACTTTTCAAGGTTAAATGGATTCTCTATTGACCAATGTTAACCTTTTCCATTTCTCAATATTGTCTTAGATAGAAGAATAAAATGCTTGTCCCACATAATTAATCATTTTTTATGGATTCTCATTAATATCTTAATTGGGTGCATGACCTTAAGTATGTCCATTAGTAGGCTTGATTCTCCTCAATCCATACTTATGAATATGAAAGTTCAGATGGAATTATTTTACTTGGCTCATGTGTGATGATGCATAACTTCTTAATGAGTTTATAATGCAACCTTGTCTTTTAGTATTAAAGTTTAGTATGATTGTGTGGTACCTTGAAGATCAAGGTGAGATCTAGTACTAAATTCCTACTATATTGATTTATTAGATAAGTGATTAAAAATGTATTTAGTTGTGCTACAAAAGTTGTGAATCATTGAAATATGATGTATTAAGCAGTTATAATCTCTTGTGCCATTTAAAAATAAGTCGATTACTCTTGTTCTTTTAGTATAATGATTGACATATGATTGACTAAGCATTTATAATATCTTGCGCAATGAATAAAAGTAATGTGATGTAGGAGCATCTCTCCACGTCATCCATCCAGCCAGCCAGCCACGTCGAGCACACGTATTCAATGGTGAAGAGAGGCGTAGCCCTCTTCTTTTATTCTGAATTGAATGTAATTTAATTGCTTAGGCTATTGAGCCATAGAGTCGTTCCTTTACACATGTTGTAGAGTAGATCGGCCATTAAATGTTTGTATGGATGAGATCTAGATCCAATAGCGGACTAGACAGCCCATTCAATGTAATTGAATAGGGTAGGTAGGATGGAGGGAAGCACTCGAAGAGCCCCCTCAAGTAAAAGAGATTTTGTATCTCATTTTGTAAAAGAAGAAGGTAGAGTAGAGAAACAATTTTCGGTGATAATCTGCAAGTAGAGAGTAGAAGAGAGAAGAGCCAAGACCTTGTTATAAGCCGTGCTCAGGAACACCTTGTAAATACAGGCATTTGCCATATTTAATAAAAAGAGCAGTTTTTCCTGCATTACTATGTGTTATGTGGATGTCTGTGAGTGTTCTTTATGTATGATGTAGATGTATGTTGTAGGATTTCATTTGCAGGAGTGTGTCTGATTTCAGGTGAAGGTATTTGAGGCTTCACACCAGGAGGGTGTGATAGAACACTGTGGGTTTTGATAGCCGTGCATAGAGGATGCATTTATGAACACTACGGGTTCAGAAAAAAACGTGTTGCGGCACAGGAATTGGAATCAACAACTCAGTGAAGACCTCAAGGTTACTGAACACCTTGGAGGAAAGACTGTGTATACGAAACACAGCTGCAGATAGAATTCTGTTGTGGATTCTGTGAAGCTCTACCAGGTGGGCATTGAGCAGGTGCAAGGAGTGCATAGAGGAAGAACTCTGCTGTGAGTTCTCAAGGAAGGGCCAGAATCACTGAGGATTTGGAGAGCTCTGCCAAGTGGGCATTGAGCAGGCGCATAGGGTGCACAGAAGGAGACATGTTTGATTTCAGGTGAAGGTCTTTGAGGCTTCACACCAGGAGGGTGTGAAAGAATGCTACAGGTTCTGATAGTCGTGCACAGAGGATGCATTTCTGAACACTGTGGCTTCAGAAAAAGATGTGTTGTGGCACAGGAACTGGAGTCAAAAACTCAGGAGAAGGACCTCAAGGTTGTTGAATACCTTGGAGGCAAGGCTGTCTATGAGAGACATAGTTCCAAACAAAATTCTGCTGTGGATTTTGTGAGAGCTCTGCCAAGTGGGAATTGAGTGGGTGCAAGGAGTGCATAGAGGGAGAACTCTGCTGTGATTTCTCAAGGAGGACCAGAATCACTAAGGATTATGAGAGCTCTGCCAAGTGGGCATTGAGCATAGGCACAGGGTGCTGAAGAAGAACTCTGTTGTGAGTTCAGGAAGAAGAACAGAATCCATGAGGATTCTGAGAACTCTGCCAGGTGGGCATTGAGTAGGTGCAAGGAGTGCACAATGGATGACTTCTGTTGAGAAGTTTAGGAAGAAACAGAGTCACTCAGGATTCTGAAGAGCTCTGTCAGGAGGGCATTGAGCAGGTGCATAGGTGCACAGAAGGAGACAAAACTGCTGGAAGCTCTAGAAGAGACACTCTGCCAGGAGGGCATTTGAGTTAGTGTGAAGACAGGCCCAGGAGAAGAGACATCTTTGAGTTATGTATTTTGAAGGAAGAATCCACTAAGGGATCTTCACAGGGTTGTCTGAACACCTTGCAGGCTCAACAAGGGATTGCTTGAGCAGAAGGATATCCAGGAGGGCATATAAACATTCTCCATCTGAGGGAGAAGGGAAGAAAGGATAAAATCCATTATGGGTCTAAGCATGTGAGAAGATCAGGAGAGACAACATCATGTGTGCATAAAGACTCTGTAGAGGCTCAGAAGTCCAAGAATCCTTCAAGGATTCAGAAGAAGGGTAAGCTCAGGAGGGTGAGTTATTTCGATGCACACAGTCGTAACTACAAGGAGTGAAGGAGCTACAGGACCCTTTGAATGAGTTTTGAGTAACCAAAGCTCAGGAGGAACAACGTTTTCATACACACGGTGAAGGTCAAGGTCAAGGAGTTCACAGAGGAAAAAGAGGACAAAGGTTGAGGCCTTTGAGAATTGGAAATTCTTCCAAGTCTAGGAAGAAGGAGTGTGCAAGCTCATTTTAACTCCAAACTAAATCTTGATTTCTTATTCATTGTTTTCCCTTTTTTTCAAATTGGGGATAATCTCTGCATTTTTATATAAGAGTTTGCTTGTGTTTGTACATAATAACTCACCCGATACCTCTGCATTTTTATTGAATCTGGATTTGCGATTCCCTTAAGGATTAAGGATTTACCTCTGCATTTTTATTTGTATCTGGATTTGTGATTCCCTTAAGGATTTAAGGATTCACCTTTGCGTTTTTATTTGTATCTGTATTTGTGATTCCCTTAAGGATTTAAGGATTCACCTCTGTGCTTTTATTTTTATCTGGAGTTGTGATTCCCTTAAGGATCTAAGGATTTACCTCTGCGTTTTTCTATTTCATTAGGGATTTACCTCTACGCTATTGAATCTAGATTGAGATTTCATTAAGGAATAACATTTGCATTTTTTTATTGAATTTGGATTGTGATTTCATTAGGGATTTACCTCTGCGCTATTGAATATGGATTGAGATTTCATTAAGGAATTACCTCTGTGTTTTTGAATATGGATTTTTTTTTCCTTGTACCAATTTGCCCAGTGTTGGAATTAGCCAAGCGATTTTTTTTTCTCTTGTATAAACCTATGTGTTTTTGCAAAATCTATCTCTGCATTTTATCCATAACTAGACTGCATTTTTTTCCTTCTTCCTCATGGTATGCCAGGGATTTATCTCTGAGATTTGTTTTATAACTAGACTACATTTTTACCTTCTTCCATAATGGTATGTGCCAGGGATTTATCTCTAAGCTTTGTTTTATAACTAAGCTGTGTTTTTGTTTACCTTCTTCCTCAATGGTATGTGTCAGGGATTTATCTCTGAGCTTTGTCTTATAACTAGAATGCATTGTTTTTTCCTTCTTCCTCAATGGTGTGTGCCAAGAATTTATCTTTGAGCTTGTTTTATAACTAGACTGCATTTTTTTTACCTGCTTCCTCAATGGTATGTGCCAAGAATTTATCTCTGAGTTTTATTTTAAACTGGACTACATTTTTTTGGTGCAAAATTATGGTAGAACATCAACACCCATTCTCCTAGCGACTTTTCTTCCCCTTTGAAACCTCTAGTAGAACATCAACACCCATTGGGAAAACATAATTCTTTTAGAATGCTTAGCTAGGAATTGGAAGAAGTCGATATGGATGTTGTTACAAGACTAGGGACTTTCAAAGAAAATGAATTTATTTTTATTGTAGTATATACATTTATTTTCGTGGTAGTATATACATTAAACATGGAGGCACAATTTTTCAAATCAATATTACTCAAAGAGAAAGTTATATATCCCTTAATTTTCTTCTGATAAGTGGTAATATTCCACAGTGTACAAATGTCATAGTTTCAATTTAAGCTACAAATTTTACTTTCAAATTTTTAAGGAACCTATTTCAATATTCTTGCATTGAGTTGTCTTTTAGTGCATTGTATCTTATGGAGTCCAATGGATATATACAGAGAGTAATATAAAGTATGGGATGTGTGATCCATATTCATGGAATGGATCAACCCTAAGGTTGGGAATATTATCTTCACCTGCACAATTTGTCTATAACAATGGTTTCCACCATTCATTGAAGGAGATCCCATTTGAATCATGATAAAGATGAACTTAAAACTCACTCTTCAGGTGGAAAAGTTTGGAAGTCAAAAAGATTCAAGATAGTGGAATATTAGAGTAGATTGAAATCATATTAAAGAAAGTGTATGAAAGCAATAAAACCTACACAAAAAGAGATAATAGATTTTCCAATAAGAAAAATATATAATCAAATTTTCACGCTAATAAGAAGGATTTCTTCAAGTAAATCCAAACAAAAGTTCATAATGATTTGGAAAATAGAAAAAGATAGCACCAAGATATTATTGACATTTTCAATATTTTAATATATATAAATGCAATAACTTACACATTGGTTTTACTACATGATCAAGACCATATATTTTAATTACACATGAACAAACATATATCTCAATGATCTTACTATTCAACGAATTGTGTCCCTCTATCCTCCATAATAACTTACACATTGGTTTTACTACATGATCAAGACCATATATTTTAATTACATATGAACAAACATATATCTCAATGATCTTACTATTCGATAAATTGTGTCCCTCTATCCTCCATAATAGTTGCATTCTTTTCTAACAATGTTTAGTTCATGATATTAGAATTTTTCATCTCTTCAAGCCCTTGGAATGCTTCCATGAACAACAACACATAAAAGTCACGTTTCCAATTTGATTAGTCGTGCGCCCTGGAAGGAATGTTTATTTATGTTCAATTCAGTAATTAGATCATGCACGCACCTTGAAAATAATGTTGATATATTGTTTAATTCAGTAATTAATTAATCATGCGCCTTGAAATTAAATAGATGTTTTCTTTTGCGCCATGAAAACAAAATAAAGTCGATTACACTTGTGCCTTAAATTATGTTTTTATATGATTGATTAAGCCCTTATAATCTCTTGCACCTTATAAAATAAAGTTGATTACACTTGCGCCTTTAGAGTAATGTTGACATATGATTGATTAGTAATTATATTATCTTGCACCATGAACAATAATGATGTTGATTGATTGAGCTAGTTGGTTTTTGACTTGATTGCGTTAGTGGGATGTAGACACCTCCTTGTTCCTCAGAACAATCGCCAACCCTGAGACCTTAAATGGTCAAAATCAATTAGATGAATCCTGGTATTGAGCATTTCTTATGTGTCCCGGATATCCTAACCTCGCAAATTAGGTTGGGAGGGTAGTCATTTTAATATTCAGTTTTTGGTTGATCACTTTTTATAATTTTCTTCAATTTGATTGTGATGTGTTGAGTTGCGTCACTATTTATGTTTATGTGCCTCATTCCTTTATGTTGATGTGTTGATTGCATCATTATTGATTTCAATCATGAGTAGCTTGTAATTCTTTTACTTATGATGTCATAGATTATGTGACGCTACGAATTATGTGTTGACGTTAATTATCTAATTCTTTAAAGAAAAACAATTTCCTTTTCTACTTTGCTTTCCTAGTGGTAATGGAGGGGTCATTACATATGGTATCAAACTGGGTTCAAACATGAGACTTGGGATCATTACACCTTCCATTGTATTAAAAACTTGATTAGTAACTTATCGTTAATTTAATTGAATTGTTTCCCTGCAAGTAATCATGGTTAGAGGACGTCATGGAGGTAGACGACATGGTGCTAGGGGAGGAAATGAGACACCTCCAGTAGCATCCATGCCAGAGGGGTCTAACCCCATAGGAGAAGAGAAATTCATTGGACAAGAGTATATTATTGTGGGGGATGTGCTTGGGTTGATGAGGTCATTTTAGAGGATTTCATAGGCCTTGATTAACCAACTAGATAGAGATGAGGCTAGGGAACATGGTTGTCGAATACATGTCATGGGAACTGTTCAAGGAGGGGTTTCGAGAGAGGTATTTGTCAGAGGAATTCATTGAGTGCCAACTCAATGAGTTCAATGCCTTATGACAGGGTGGTCTTATGATGCCCAAGTATGAGGCCTGATTCATGGAGTTTCTTATGTACTTTCCACATATGAACACCGAGAATATCAAGGTCAACAAGTTTATGTTTCGTCTTGAGATAAAAATTCATGCGAAGGTGAGGATCTTAATTCATTAGATGTTGCACGATGCAGTCTAGAAGGCCATCATAGTTGAGGAAGATTTGATCAATAGGGGTTAGGGAAAGACTCATGCAAGATCGATAGGACAGGCGACATCCAGTGCGCAGTAGAATCAAACCCTAACTAGAAATTAATCAGGGTATTGAGAAACACCAAGAGGATCCAAGTTCGTGATGCCATGATGACCGACTCCTTAGAAGAGGAGTCCCTACATAGGACCACAACACCAGCAATAGTGTCGTCTGTAACAACAACAATTTAGGCCTGTTCAGCAGAACAAACCAAAGCTTCAGGTTGGTATGCTGACAAATTCTACTTCAGGTACTAGGAGTAATGGACCAAAGAATGGATGTTGGACATGAGGAGAACCACATTACCAATGTGATTGTCTCATTGAGGGGGCCAGAGAAGTCGGTTCAGTCGAACACACTATAGTTGGAGATTTGGGCAAGGCCCACCAGATTCATGAAGCAATGAATAACACCTAGGCTAAGCACAAGTCTACTATTCTCGATACATCAAGTACCATAATTTAACATACCTTTATTATTTTGATAGGTCTCAGTGCTACAGAGAGATTTATTTCTAGTGAAATGCTAAAAAGAATTAAGGTAAAGGAAGTCAAAAATGAAGAGTTTAGCTACATGGAAATGGATTTGGGTTCCAAGCAGAAGGTTGGAGGTAAGGTTACAGACTGTAGCCTTAACCTGGGACATTTTGTAATGAATGCCAACATGTACATCATGATCTTAGGATATTATGACGTCGTGATTGGTATGGACTAGTTGGAATCGCATGATGCGATACTCAACTGTAAGATGAAATGTTTGAGTTTGACTGATGATGAGGGACAAAGAAGAGTGATTGTGGGAATAAACTAGGGAGTGACCTTGAGGTTTGGTTATTCCCTACAACTATAGAAGAGCATGTGCAAAGGATGCAAGTTATATGTAATCTTAGCACTAGATGAAAAGGGCAAGGTAGAAGGGTTAGAAAACCTTCCAGTAGTATGAGAGTTTGCTAACATGTTTCCATAAGAGTTACCATGTTTTTCACTCAAAAGAGAATTGGAGTTTACAATTGACTTGAAACCTGGAACTGAATCAATATAAAGAGCACCTTATCGGATGTCAAATCCTGAGTTACAAGAATTTAAAATGAAACTGAAGGAGTTGTTGGACTTGCGAATTATACATCCTAGTGTGTCACCATGGGGTGCACCTTTTATTTTCATACGAAATAAGGATGGGTTGTGGAGACTCAATATTGACTACCATTAATTGAAGAAGGAAATGATCAAGAACCAATGTCCATTGCTAAGAATATACGATTTGTTGAGCGATTTTGTTTTCAAAGATCAACTTGAGAACAGGATATCACTAATTATGGATCAAAGAGGAAGAAATTCCTAAGACCACCTTCAATACGAGGTTCGGGCATACGAGTTTATTGTTTTACCATTTGGACTGAAAAACACCCTAGGGGTATTCAAGAGCTTAATGAATGGGGTGTTCCATGAATACTTGGATTTATTTTTTAAAGTATTCATTAGCTACATATCGATATATTCTCAAATGATGAAAGAGCATGAGGAGCATTTGCACTTGGTACTACAATGTTTACAAGAAAACAAATTATATGATAAATTATCGAAATGCTCGTTTTATCAATCGAGGATTCATTACTTAGGGCGTGTTATCTCCAACGAAGGAATTGATGTGGATCCAATGAAGGTAGAGGATATTATTGAATGGCTTGCATCGATGAATGTACACGAAGTATGTATATTTATGGGTTTAGCAGGATATTACCGATGGTTCATCAAAGGTTTTTTGAAGATAGCAGATCCGTTCATGGAATTGCAGAAGAAAAACTAGTTTGTATGGATTGAGAAATGCACTGAATAATTTCAAAGGATCAAGGAGTTGTTGAAGATAGCGTCAATACTAAAATTATCTGACATGGAAAAGGAATTCTTGGTATGCATCGACACATCCAAAGAAGGATTATGCAAAGTCTTGATGCAAGATGGTCGAGTGATCACTTACATCTCAAGAAAATTAAGAAAGCATGAGGAGAACTACATGATGCATGATTTGGAGTTATTGGCCATTGTGTATGCCCTAAGAGTGTGGAGACACTACCTAATTGGATGAAAATTCAAACTAAAAACAGACCACTGTGGTTTGTAGCACATTTTTACGCAAAGTGACTTAAACACATGACAAAGGCATTGGTCAGAATTGCTTAGAAATTACGATTTTGAGATTACCTACATCAAAGGAACATGGAACAGAGTGGCAGATGTGTTGATTCAGAGACCACACATATTTCCAGTGATACCTCTTCAAATGATTCTTTGAGAAAATATTCTAACTATATAGTGTGACGATGACTGGTATAAAGAGGTTAAGTTAAATATCAAACAAGACACCATGTTGGTACCAAAGTTTGAAGGATATGCATTGGACAACGATGGATTGATG
>CBVK0101537181.1:0-11558 GCA_900067695.1 Picea abies | reverse complement strand
ATCTAGTCAAAAAATTCCCTTTTGACTTTCATCTCCAAGAATGGCCTTCAAATTTTGATTTGATAATTCATAACCAGCTTATTGAAGAAGATTTCAAACCATTCAAACCCAAAAAATCCTGATCTGGGAAAAAATTTGGCTATTCTAGCCGTGACAGGCTTTCACCAGCTAATTTACCAGAAAATCTGCTCCTTAGCTGGTGAAAGGCGGAGCTTTCACCAGCTAACTAGTTATAATTTTGCCTTCTGCGCTGGTGAAAGCGCAAATTTTTTCAAAATCAAATTTCTCAGTCATGGAGAGTCTGTTTTGCATGCTTAAATAGTCAATCGACATCTACAAATCCTAAGCTTTCCAATGGTGCTTTAAAATCTCCATTTGGATCCTGGGAAGCTATCAAAATTTTCCCTACAAGATTAGGCATCGTTCTTTCAAAAATGCTGGTGCGTTTTTTATCGTTAACATCTAGCTCCAACTGGGATGGATACCTCCCTATGAGGTCGCCAAGAACCTAGCAGACCTTGTGCCTTTAGTATTGGTCCATGGAGTCATTCAGACTTTTCGGTGGTTAATGAGCACACACAGGCTCGCCTAAACCACTGAAAACAAAAACTTACCCAAAAATCAAAACTTGATGAATCTCGATTACCTGCAAGAGTACAGAGACCTCAGGGTTTGCTAGAGGAAGCTCCTCTCTCTATTTACATCGCTTCCAATTCTCAGTATGAGGTCAACAGGCACATCCACCATGAGTATCTTCCATGATTAGGAGAGAAATGAGGATTTTCACCAATTGCATATTTCAGCCTTTCAGAAACATAATGAGGAAACCAAGTTGCACCACCACTAGCATTTTCATAAGGTATAGAAGCAGGATCAAGGACTATAGTAAACCAAAGATCCACTAGATTTTGTGAACGATCATAAAGAAGCCACAGATAAGTCTACAATAATAATAAAAACTCAGGCTGTGAAGCCACCAACGGAGGGTGTTTCCAGTTGCAACCATGTCTCTGTAAACCTTTTCTGGATCGTGTATCAATACAACAGCAGCTTCAAATACAAAGAATTTTTAGATCCTCTGATATGTGCAGATAGCCTTCCAAGGCTCGCAGATGTGCTTTGATCATGATAGAATCGAATTTTCTATCTTTGGCAAAAACAACTGATTATGTGCCCCAAAAATAGGCGTCTAATCTGACTTTGGCACCTCTTCAAACATCATTTTTATCAAATACGGATCTTGAATTTGATGTGTACATTCAATATGAATCTTTAGAAACTATTTTCAGGATGTTTGGTTGAGAAAAACTTCGATCTGGGCAAAAATACACCTTCGCTAGCCAGTCTTAGGTTTCACTAGCTATTTTGCCTTAAGATTTGCTAGTTAGCTGGTGAAAGCTCTGCCTTATAATTCTAACTAGTTATAATTCTGCCTTATGCGTTGGTGAAAGTTCTGTTTTATCTTTGAGAAGAAAATAATGCAGAGCAACAATGATACTGCATAGAGTGTTAGATCCTTCAGCAGCTTCTCGATAAAGTGTTGTCGACACTTGATGTTTTAACCTCAGGTGACCTGCAATGCTTGATTCAAGAATTGATATGCTAAGTAAGCGAGGAAAAAACAAATTAGAGATATCGAAATAACTTAAGCAATGACACCACAGCTGCAGAGCATACAAAGGGAATCCAAATGCACAACTGTTTTTATCTATGGCAGGAAATTGATAGCAGCGCAAGAAGGGTCTTCTTGCTAGGGAATATGGGAATTTCTTGATCAATCTTCTTTGATCATTTCCTCAAGCTCAACAATACAAAATTCCTGGCAGATTTGATGAAGCCCATCCAGATTAATTTGCCTGCTTCTGTTGTTTTTATATCACTAAAGTGCATAATAGCAGACTCAGCACCATCACTTCTTTCACTCATGAGAGCCTTCGATTTACCTTCTACTGGTGATGATTCTGTCTTAGTCAAATAGAACAGAAATAAAAAATTTATGTTGCCATGTATAATCTCAAGTATTCATGAGCTAGCCACAAGCAGTAACTTGGAATCTTATGTGAAATTTTTTGCTGGCCTCCTGTTACACTTCCTGCAATTGACTTCATGCCCATAATAAGATTGGCAGGGTGGACCTTGATTTCATAATAAGATTGGCAGGGTGGACCTTGATTTCACTGGGATAACCTACAATGACAAACACTCTTGCAGTCTTGAAAAGTGGCATATAAAGATCAATTGGGTGGTCCCCTGAAGCTGTGTCAATGATGAAATCTAGAGTCTTTGATGAAGCCTCTATCTACTCTTTATCAGATGACACAATAAATTTATCTGCTCCAAGAATGTTCAATGCTTCATCCTTCTTTGATGCAGATGTGCTAAGAATTGTTACATTCAGTCCAAAAGCCTTTCCAAATTTTACTGCCCTATGACCAAGACCTCCTAGCCCAATTACTCCGAGAGACTTGCCTACATGATTCATGTCATAACAAATCATAGGGCTGTAAATAGTAATTCTTCAACAGAGCAAAGGTGCAGCTGAAGCCAGTGGTAGATTGTCTAGTATCTTATAGCAGAACCTTTGGTGAACAACGATGTGACTAAAATATCCTCCTTTAGTTACTGTGCCATCTACATCGATACCATTAAAGGTTAAAACAAGCCCTTTTTCACAGTAGATTTCCATCTTTTCATTACAATATTCACATTGCTGACAGGAACTGACGTATACACCCACTCCAACATGATCGCCAACCTTAAAACAAACCACATTGATGCCAACTTCTTTCACAATTCCAACAATTTCATGCCCTGGCACCAATGGATACTTTGAATCACCAATTTTATTCCCGATGTATGCAACATTGGCATAGCAAACTCCTCAATGAGTTATCTTTAATGAGATATCATCAAGGCCTGGGACTCTTCAGTTAAATTGGCAAGATTTGGAGTTCAAGTGTAATGAAAATCTTAAATACACAAAGAATATAGGCAACATTCAGTCAATTTAGGCAGAGACTAAGCAAAAAACTGTGACTCGACTAACAGAAGCAGATATTTGAGGCGATAATTGTTCAATCATTGATCACAGAACCATAATTTAAACTGTTTTGATAATTGAAACGCACACCTGTATGATGAGTTTGCTTGTCAAACTGGAGTTTTGACTATTCTTAGCCATCTTGAATGGATCTGAAGCTCTGATAGCGCATCTGGATGAGAATTAAAATACTCCCATAAACGAATGAAAACCGTGGACTCCTGAATAGTTCTGAATGGAGTGGTTTGTACTCATCATATTCATTTCATATATTCCAGAATATCTCGGCTGATTTGTTCAAGAAAGGAAACAAAACCCATCCCATTACTCAACCCTACTCCATCAACATCCTTCTCTTCAATAAGATACTGTTCAAAGGGTTCAGCATTATCATGGCCACTACGAATCAAAAGAAGTTTGGGTGTGATACTTCTTTCTTGCTTAAGCTTGTTAATTATAGCTCGTAAAAGACAGTTCTCTGGGATTGAATATGATGACAACACTGGATATATAGCTCATAGGAGGGATCTTGGCTCCAGAGCACTGAAAAGGCACTGAAGATAAATTCGATAGTCTGGGTGTACACCCTCTTCATGAAGATGGAGAAGAGGACTCCTCAGTAGGGCAAATATAAGTCTTGGCAATGATTGCAACTGTGAACAATGTGAAAATGCAACATCAAGCGAACCAGTGGTACCGAACTTCCCAAATTCAACAATCTTGTAGGCATCATTATATTGAGCTGTGAGAATGACAAGCCAGTCATGTAGTAACAATCTGCCCTCCTTCACACCTTGCTCCAAGGAAGCTGAAATCACCTTGTGAACCATGATAGAAAGTATAACTTTTGTATCAACACTGTCATACAGCTCATTGAGATTTCTCGCTACTCCATACTGCAATGTGCGTATTCTCAACCTCCGCTTAAGTGAATACTTTGGCCCGTCTAGGGAAATAGATCCTTTCTTGAAATTTTCTTCAGGCAGTACAATGACTGTATATTGAAATGCAAATTGCAAAACAGGGGGAGCATTTGAGTTCCTGCTAAAGCCATTGTTGTTCTCAAACTCAAAATCATAGGCATGAGTGGCATATGTATCACAATGGATAATATGTTGTACATTGTCATATTGTGGATCTGGGAAAAAGTGGTCGTGTGAGTGACCAGGTCTGAATTCGGGTGATTTTCTGAGCCTCAATACACAAGCAAAATCATATGGACGACTCAACATTCGATATAAATCTTGACTAAGTGTTGAATCATCGGTGCTTGAATATAAAAACAATGAACCACCACTTTCAATGCTTAAGAACTTGAGTGAAGCCAATTCTGTGTATTCATTTGTAACAACAAATATATCAACGCAGACACCTGCTTGAATAGCCACAACAGCCAAATCCTTGTAAAATGGAGTCTGTTCTGGAAGCAATGCACGGTCAACATCTTCACTATCAATACCGTGCCTTCCATTTTCTTTAAAATCATAACCTGCATGTCCTCTTCTGAGATGAAGATTTAATTTATACTCATGTATGTAGTATTTGTCACAGCCCTCATTAGGACAGGCAAAAGGGCGATCTGAAGGGACAGAGCCATATACTGGAGTTGGAACCTTTGGATGAAGAAACTTCCTTTCAGTTTGAGGGGGCAACTTCACCACATTTTCCAAATTCTTCTCATGCATCCCTACAACTTATTCAAACTGTAATAAAATGCTGAACACAAGTTCCTGCTGCAAACTACTAGACTGAAAAGGATCTCGAGCTTATTTTCTATCTATTCCTACTCTAACCAGTAGAGGCAGATTGATCAAGTAAAACTGAATTTCCAATGCAACCAAGTAAGAAACTAATTTGCTGATATCATGTTTGATCTTGACTTGAACAACAATGGAAACCATATCATGCAGAAAAGAGGTTTAAATAAATGATAAAAACAATCTTCTTCTGACAAAAATATCCTTGGGTTTATGCTGCTCATAGAATCCAAATAGTCAACAATAGGGTCATCGAATTCACAAAGAAATACCTTTTTGAACTGCTGATCCAAATGAAAACTGAAATGATGTTGAAAGTTGCCTTTACTGATCTCACTGTTGAATGTAGGCTGCTCAACCCTTGCTAGAGAAACATGTAGGATGGACTGCTGATCTGGAATTTTCAGCTCCTCACCTTCTTCTCCCTATTTGTTGCAATTCCCCTGTGTCTGCACATCTGAAAAATGAAGGTTGCCCTCATCATCTACTGCAGATCCAAATCCGGGATTTAGGTCTTCTCTATTATTGGGATCAAGAGACTCATGACTAGTATCAATTACAACATCAACACATTCTTGATCATGATTCTTGTGTTCTAGTTGAAGATTAGACAGTCCCTGCAAATCTGGAATTTGTAGGCTGTCCTCATCAACCTCTACAGATCTAAAACTGTCACTTGTTGTCTTGTTAATTTGCTCATCATTTCCAATTTTTTCAGAAGAAACAATATGAAATTCATGACAACATTGAGGATAGAGAAGATCAGCTGGAAATATCCTTTTACAAAACACATGGAAGGCAGCATGAAAATCAGCCAAAGAGCTGATACTTGCAATAGGCAAAGATCGGTACCAATCACGAGCAATCCCTTCTAATGAAAAACAAAAGAGCCGGATCTGAACATCCTCATGCACTACCTGTAACCGATGCATGTAATCATGAAAGTCCAGCAAATGTTCAGTTGGCACTTCCCATTCTTCTCCTCGAAATCTGGGAAGACTGTTCTCCCATTCATCTCTAGTAGGTACTTGATTAGGGAAACCAACAATATTTGAAAAATCACAGAACGCATACCTCTTGGCTAAGATCTTGTTCATGTCATACCAGTGGAGTCACTAACAGATTTCTGAACAATGGAATCGCCAGATAGATTATTACAACCAAAATAATGTCCAGGCTTTGTCTATCATCAAAGCTGGATCTATGTCGTCTCCCAATGAAGTTGAGCTTCAATCTCCTCTCCCCGGCAACGACGCCAATTTGTTATCACTCCAAGAAACTCCTTAGGGTTGTAGGCTAAGGATGCTTGGTAACTTAAAAAATCATGAATAATGAAAGTGTGGATCAATGGGATAACTCAAGGGCTTAATGAGAAGAACAACTTATCATGCATCCAAATGAGCCAGTGCTTTTAGAAACCAATAATCAGATACAGTAATTGAAATGGGATATGAAGAACACTATTCTAGATAACCAAGTACATTAACATGCAGGGTCATACAAAATAGTAAGAGATCATTTAATTCAAATTTATGAGCTAAATAAGAAGATGACAGTTCTTAATAGCTGAGTTAAATTGAATCAAATTACAGAGCAATGTAACACATGAGAAAATATGATAATGGTAGCAAAAGGAGACTGTCATTCATATCAAGATAAGAGTCTTAGTACATATGCCAAATTGTATCCAAAATGGAACCCCCTAGTGCTCCAAATGTCTTTGGCTTTATAGCCTTACAAGATGAAATCTAGATCCTTGAAAGATGGATCAGATTTATTAAAAATAGTCAAATCAAAACAGATACAACAAGTGTAGGATGAGATCCTATGAGAATGGAAAATCAAAACAAAATAGGAAAGGTCCTATTTAATGATCTCTAAAAATAGTAGATTGCTGATGAAGTGTAGTTTTAGCCTCCCAAGGATATTTGATTTGGTCCTCCAAAGATAAAATTCGAATTGGGTGATGTGTCATTTGATCCCTATCATTTTTCCCTTGAAAATGACCAAATCTAGTCAAAAAATTCCCTTTTGACTTTCATCTCCAAGAATGGCCTTCAGATTTTGATTTGATAATTCATAACCAGCTTATTGAAGAAGATTTCAAACCATTCAAACCCAAAAAATCCTGATCTGGGCGAAAATTTGGCTATTTTGGCCGTGACAGGCTTTCACCAACTAATTTACCCAAAAATCTTCTCCTTAGTTGGTGAAAGGCGGAGCTTTCACCAGCTAACTAGTTATAATTCTGCCTTCTGCGCTGGTGAAAGCGCAGATTTTTTCAAAATCAAATTTCTCAGTCATGGAGAGTCCGTTTTGCATGCTTAAATAGTCGATCGATATCTACAAATTCTAAGCTTTCCAATGGTTCTTTCAAATCCCCATTTGGAGCCTGAGAAGCTATCAAAATTTTCCCTGCAAGATTAGGCATCGTTCTTTCAAAAATGTCGGTACGTTTTTTATCGCTAACACCATCCATCATCCTATGTTTTACATATTCTAATATCTAAACAAATATATTATGTAGATAATAAATATTGTCATTAGGAAAGATAAACAGAGTTTTTTTGTTTATTGTCTTCCAGGAATAATATTTTACATTTCATTAGGTCTGAAAGTGGTTTAAAATTCTTATGTACTACTGGACATCAATGGCTTAAAAGTATTATGTATAACTGGACATTAATGGTTTAAAATACTTATGTATGACTAGACATCAATATTTGAGATCTTGAAAATATAACAATCCTCTCATTTCTTATCAAGTTGTCTTAGCAATAACTAAATATTATTGGATGCAAAGAATACATTTTGTAAGTAGTGAAAGCCCTTGTATCTCAAATATTGTTAACATGCCTCTTGAGTAGATATTTAGGTGGATCTTTTGGTGTAGATTCTCTAGTGGAAAACTTACTACAACAACTTACTGCAAATCATGCCATAGCTTTAAATTGGTTTTAATAGGATACTTTATTGCTTTAACTGGATTGTAATAGGATACTTTATATTGTGCACAATTGCACCACTTATTCCAGAAATTGCGATTTTAGAGGTTGCAATTCACAATGTTGCTTCTCAACTTGGAGTTGAAGTCAACAGAGCTTTTGTTGTTTTACATGAGGTTGCACCAGATGGGCCAATAATTCAAAATTGATCAGAAATAAAGGGTTTAAGAAAACTATGATTTTAATCCTTGAACTCCACAGGTAGTTGCGGGTCTTTGGTTTCTCTCTGTTATTGGAAGCTGGTTTGATTTCCTGGCTATTGCCTATATTGCTCAATCTACTTATGTTACTATTGGTATTTAAATGCTTTGAAATATATATATAACAAAAATTTTAACTTGGAACTTGCCTAAGTTGATTCTCTTATCATTTATTCTGCTTAGTGCTTGTTCTCACACATATTGTTCCAGTTCTATACAATAAATATGAACATCAGGTGGATTCTTTTGCTCACAAAAGGGGTTTCTGAATTGTTAGATATCATGTTTCTTCCAGCCTTATTGTCATCATGGTTCTTAGATGAAATGAATATAATTATGGTTTGTTATTTGGGTACTAGTGCACCTAAATTTGATCTCATTGTTTTTTTTATTTTGTATTTATTAGTTCTTATGTAATCATAACAGTCACATGCATCTTAGATCTTAAAAGCTATGAAAATATGTGATGTTTATGAATTAAGTATGAAATCTATCATGCCCTGCAAGGATTTGAATTCACAATATGAAAGGCATCGAGTTTTTCAAGAGGACATTTATGTTTTTGGCAAATGAATAATGTCTTCTATTTTTAACTTTTAGCTAATTACATATGAAGAAATATAGGGTGTTTTCTATTACAGGGCTTGGACAACATAAGAAATAGCCTTTTCATTCAACATACCATTCACCATGAATAGATAGGTTAAAACAAAACTCTTAACTATTTAGTCTATAAAACGCTAGAGTTAAATATAGCATTGAGGACTGCAAATGGTGAAATATAGCATTGTACTGTTATTGATAACTGCAAATAGTCAAATACAACAATAAAAAGGTCTATTGCCAGCTACGCCGAGTTCAAAATGATTGCAATTGCTATAATTTCATATTAAGTGAAGCAGTCTTTATAAACAACAAAGAACCTTACAAACCAGAAATCAATTTTTCTAGCTCCCTTGACTAGATGGATGCAGTTCCTGACAGAAAAGTACGTTTTGCCGCTTGAGTACTCGGAAATCGTTTTGACACATCCAGCATGAGGCCTTGGAATTCGTTCGTACACTTGTTGAGGTCTGTAGCACCCGTCCATTGCCAGTGGCAATAGAGGGTAGGGTAGGCGTTGGTTGTTTCCAGTGGGTTCTCTACTGTGTTATAAGGTCTAAGGAGATTAATGATGCATTTTCAAAATGGCATATCTATCTACTAAGAATTTACACTTTAAGAACCCTCAAGATACATGCATGCCATGATACCAAGCTCTCCCTGGTTACTGGGTTTTCCGAAGAGAAACAGAGTAGGATATCGATATAGGTTCCAGTTAACAAGATAGGTCTCGGGATAATTGTAAGTCCAGGGATAACCATAAAGTATTGACCTCAGCTGGTGTTTTCTAAGATTTTAATGCCGACAAAGTGTATGAGTTTGGCACTTGCAGATTTCTTTCCCTACAGCTTGTGAGATATGTAATATTTAATGTGATATTCGTGTATAAATTTTCTGAACAAGCAAGGATGAATTTCATCAATCAGCTCTGGTGCAAGACCAATCTCTGCATCGAATCCTGGACTGTAAAAGACGGCATTGGATACTCTGGATTTGTCTTTGTTTGTCACTTCTCTATGTTGTATGCTCTTGTACCTCCCATTTGTCATCACCTGTATCAATATAAAACTAATAAACTTGAGAATTTGTGTTTCCTGGACTTGACCACATGAATATCAAAATTATGAGTTTGTATGTAGAAGGTAGAACTGTCTCTAACAAATTGCCAATGCTGATGAAATTGCCAATGCTGATGACTAGAGCACAAGGAAGGAGAAACCATAGGTATTTATCCAATTTTGATAAGGATTAAATTTTGAACTGTGAAGGCACCATATGGAAATCTTTTGTCATTGCAAATTTCAAAGTTTCTTTTGCTCTTCCCACGTTTTCATGGAGTTGTTTTCAGCACAAAGGCTGAGTGGTTATCGAAGGAGTTTGTCTTCTAGAAAAACATATTTTAAGAAACCTTGAGAAATTGAATATGCTATGCCATATTGTAAAGAGGGTATGGAGATAGATAAATGACCTTGCATTAGGATAAGTGCCAAAAGCCCCTCAGGTGAGATTTTGTAGTATGTGAACTATAATTTCTTCGGGTGAGGCTGGATTAAAGACCAAAATATGTGATCAAAAGTCTTATCAGTAAGGTGTAATTGCGTGAATGGGAAATCAACAAAAAAATTTCGCAATGGGTATGGTTTCTGAAAATTCTTATCAGTGAGGTGTGATTGCGTGAATGGGAAATCAATTTTCTTTTTCAATTGCAAGATTTTTGAGCTTGTAGAACTTATAAAAATACTTGTATCCTCAACCAATCAACATAGGCAGGAAGGAAACAAAAAGTAAATGATCAGGGGAAAATCTTTCTGAAGATTATGCTTTTGTGATTCCTCCTTACTTTGCACTCATTATTAAGGCATTTTCAATGCAAAAGGGTATTGGATCAGAGGCAGATCCATATTATGGAATCATGAATGCTTGTTTTCCTTACTTGTCCAAGCAGCTTATAACAGATACGCTCGTGTTGAACAGAAGGGTGAGGATATTCTGAATGAGTTCAAGACATTCCAAAAATTAACTATTGGTTAAGCATGGACTGTTGATGTTTTCTACAAGCAGATTTTGTTTCTGTCAATTAAGGGTTGTCAATTAAGGGTTATCAAGTGCATAACAATTTATACAATATCGTAATAATAACTGGGTAAAAGACATTATAAAAGAGACCATTTATCTTACAACAGGTTTTGCCTTTGTCTATTTTTCCATTGTCTATTTTTCCAAGTACAAGTCAACCCCAGCTAGGCAAGGATTGTTTATTTTTCCGAGTACAAGCTAACCCCAGCTAAGCAAGGACTACGCTGCCTTGCAACACTTGTTTATTATATCTTATTTCCATTCACATTAATGCATATCTTGTAACTTATCAATATTTATAGTATTACTTTGTTTTTATTTACTTATTCACTTTGTTTTAATATTTATTTATTTTATTATTAACCTTTTATCAATAGTATATATTCCATAACTTATTTATGTGTTCAAAACTCTCTCTATATATATCACATTTTCACCTCCATGTAATATTACAATATTCTATATTTTCTAAAATATTCTTCATTATATTCCTACCTTCTAACATAATTTCTTTTATCATTTTCATTTATTATTATTATTATTTTATTTTATAATGAATGTCTATTTATACATCTTGTCACTACCACTTCATTTGTTTATAGTCATTCATATATATATATATATATATATGACTTACTTTTATATTTATGCATTCATCACTATTTCATATCATTATATTTATCTAACCTATCGAAAATGTTGTTTTTTATTTTTTATTTTATTTTATTTTTTATTTTTTTGAGTAAAAAACATAGGTCTTGTTATATCAACATTTGAAAATTACACCATGACATGGAGGTGCCAGTTGTCCCGCCTGTGAAGGAAACCGGGACAGTTGGTCTGTCCAAAATAACATGCAAGTTCAAACTTTCATTTT
>CBVK0101537174.1:0-15801 GCA_900067695.1 Picea abies | reverse complement strand
TCTCCATAAATATGCTTTGAGGACAAAGCATTTCTAAAGGGGAAGGCAATGTAACAAACATAAATATATATAAAATATATAAATAAATAAATATTAACAATAATTAATAATTAATATATAATAAGAAACACCTTTTGAATGAAAGGTCACATCTCTAGGTATATATATATGGCCCTCATTCTCATTGTAATTATTCATCATATCTTATTCAATTATTTATTATTTGTCCTATATGAATTTTAATCAATTGTCCTTTTTACATTGGATATTTTTGTAACTGAACCGGGTTGGTTCACCACACCATATTTTTTCTATAGTCACATATACATATTTGTATTTTTAACAACTTCTTATAAGAACTTATCAATTTTGACTTACCCATTAGAAAGTACATAATCATATCTTTATATCAATATATTATATTCTTGATTTGGGTTTATTCCAAAAAAATTTATGATTATTTTAAGTAAGATCAAAGCATATTTTGGTTTATAAAGAAGAAAAATGTTTATGTATTACTAAATTCATAATTATGGATAGATTACTCATTTTGAAGCCAATACAACACCAATTAAAAGATAATTTTTACACTTACAACTTAATATATTAACTTATATACTTCTAAGAATATTGACTAAGCTACAAAACCCTAGTCAAAAGCATAAATTCACCACACTATTGAATTGGAGTAAGAAAATCATTTTTTGAAATTTTTGAAACCATAAATTCACCACACTATTGAATTGGAGTAAGAAAATCAATTTTTGTTGTTGTTTAAAGAAGAATTTTAGATCAAATCACACATAACATATTATATTTAGTTTTGTATTAAATACAAGATATATTTAATGCAAGTCATCTTCTATGTTATGATGTATCAAACCCTCACTTAAAAAAAATATAAAAAATATATATTAGGGTAAATAAGGTTTAAATGGGAGTGTCCGAAAAAATGAAACATGTATGTGAGATTTGTTATTGCAATCAATGCAAAATGAGAATATAGAAAGGAAATAGATACATGGTTGCTTCTAGAAGTTTTTTTTGTGAAGAAAGGTATGTAGACATCAACTTCCAATTATGTGAGGATAATTACTTTAAAGCTTTTTTTTCATTAATCTCTTCCCCTAAGATAAATCTTCATGTGAAAATGATTTACAAGAAACTAAAAAAGATATCTTATGTTCTTTTACATGGATATATTCTTCTCCACGATGAATACCTAGTGTGCAAAGTAATCTATTTTCTTGTGAAGATGATTTATAAGAAGCAAAAAAGATCTCTTAGCTACTCTTCCATGAATCTCTGATTTTTTTGTGAATATATTGTACTAGTGAAAAAAGAAGTAAAACAATTGATGAAAGTCATAAGAAGATAGTGAGAGAGATTTTTCAATTTGAATATTTTTCATTGGAAATGTTCTCTTTAGCCCCACAAATAGATTTTTACATTTATGTAAGTGGCATTTCTAATTAAGAAATCCCTAATGTCTTGGTTACATTTATGTAGGTGGCATTTCTAATTGAACAATCCCTAATGTCTTGGTTGAGCCATACTTGGTCGCTTATAATCCTTTTCACATATTCAACAAGTACACTTAATGTCTTGATTGAGCCATACTTGGTTGCTTATGATCCTTTTCACATATTCAACATAGTACAATGAATAAATTCATTTGCTTCATTATATCTCCCATTCTCAAAGCTCCTATCCATTTGAGTTTGAGTTGGTGCAAGTGCCTGTATTCAAGAAAAGGGTGAAGAAACATAAAAAGAGGTAGTCACATGGTTAAACTGCTATTTAGTCCTCAAGCTTTGGGGAGAAAGCTTCCCAATGAAAAGGACATGTTGTGTTCCCAAATAAAATAATTTTATTTATGTAAGTAAATTTATGTTTATGAGATATTTTGTATGTAAGTTCATTTTTTTATAATAATGTTTTAATAGATAGTGAGTTTATATATTTTTTGCGAGCACACCTATATTAAATAAAGCATAAAATAAATAATTATCGCGTTTAAAATTAATTACTTGAATAACAATCTAATTGCCCCACAAAAATAAATTAAACTACAAGTTACATATTTTATCTCTCTTTTATTTACATAGTGATACTCTTCTATCTTGTAATCACCATTCTATCATCAATCAATAAAACTGTGTTCCTCATTTTAGTACTACTTTGGAGGTTTTCCTCATCTTTTTGGATTTGAAGGTAAATTCCAATTTGGATGTACATGTACCCCAAACCTATATCTTTATTTCACTTTTTAATCTATTATTATTAGTGTTTTTTTTGTAATGGTAGTGACCATGTTAGTTACAAGGAAATTACATGCTCTAATATTGGGGGGCCTTACACCCAAGTTGAAATGTACTTGAAGTTTCAAAAAGATAGAGGAAGACATCTCTAAAATGGTACTTTAATAAATAACAATATTTTATTGATTGATAATACAATGGTGATTAAAAGAGAGGGTGGAGATCTTTATTTATATAAAAGAGATACTAAAGTCTCAACTTATGGCTTAAGTCATTTTTATGGGGTAATTAAGTTCTTATTTAACTAATTAATATTAATCATACTAATTATCTATTTAAAACCTTATTTAATGAGTGGTTTTGTACACTTATCAAATGATTACATATTAAAATAAAAATATTATTACAAAACTACAAGCTTACATATAAAATAAATCATAAACATAGATTTACTTGTATACACAAAAATGTTGTGTTATTATTCATATATAAATAATTATGAACTCCATGTATCTTATTGATTGATATAGATTTGATGATAACCATACTAATTTTGGTTGATCTTACTAAAATAATTTGCTCCCTGTAGTCAATCTTGTTAAAATTACGTATGCTCGTTTAACCATAGACAATGTCACATCATTGTCACCCAAACATAGGCATCCACATATGCCACCCCCAAGCACAATAACCTTTTCTTAGATAGAATGATTCCAGCAAGTCCACACTAGAACCAACAGATAAACCATAACCAGAAACACCACTGCTATAGTAGCAACACAATACCAATAAAGCATACCTATACCAAGAGAAGCACACAAGAAGAAGATACCAGAAAGACTTGCACCCTAGAGAAACCCCAAACATTCTACTAATCCAGGAGACAAAAATGGAGGACAAAGACTTCCTCCAAATTAGTAAGAAATTTTGGAATAAAGGTGGAGGACTGACCGTCTCTGCTCGAGGAGCCTCGGGTGGGTTGGGTTCTCTTTGGAACATCAAAAAGTACTCGTTGGTCACTGAGACTATAATGCTCACTGGCTATTCTTGAAACTCCAACATATTGATACTATTTATGAGGTAATTAAGTTCTTATTTAACTAATTAATATTAATCATATTAATTATCTATTTAAAACCTTATTTAACATGAGTGGTTTTGTACACTTATCAAATGATTACATATTAAAATAAAAATATTATTACAAAACTACAAGCTTACATACAAAATAAATCATAACCATAGATTTACTTACATACACAAAAATGTTGTGCTATTATTCATATATAAATAACTATGAACTCCATGTATCTTATTGATTGATATAGATTTTATGATAACCATACTAATTTTGGTTGATCTTACTAAAATAATTTTCTCCCTGTAGTCAATCTTGTTAAAATTTGGTATGCTTGTTTAACCATAGACAATGTCACATCATTGTCACCCAAACATAGGCATCCACATATGCCACCGCCAAGCACAATAACCTTTTCTTAGATAGAATGATTCCAGCAAGTCCACACTAGAACCAACAGATAAACCGTAACCAGAAACACCACTGCTACAGTAGCAACACAATACCAATAAAGCATACCTATACCAAGAGAAGCACACAAGAAGAAGATACCAGAAAGACTTGCACCCTAGTTGCCATTACTGCTCCTTATACTTGCGCCCTAGCTACTGCTACTACACCTCCTTAGACTTGCGCATTGTTTCTGAGTGTGTGAGAGAGTGTGCAAATGAGCTAAGGCATCACCTTATTTATACTTATTTTGCCAATGAAATTTTCCCACAGGGCCGACCTGTCTTTTTTGGAAAATATAATTTACTTTGACTTTTTCTGGTAGGGCCAACTTCTCTTTCCAGGGATTTCTATTTCTTTATTATTATTCTCCTTGGGCCAACTTCTCTTCTAGGGTTTTCACGCATCTGTTTAATGGTTCTATTACTTCCGAAATATCATATTCTAAGTACAAAGGTTACACTTGGAGGTTAATGCCTCCTGCAGCTACCAAAACATCCACACTCCCTCTTAGCTAGGGAGGTATTAACTAAGATGTTATTCATGTAATGGTTTCAAACACATCCATCCATCTCACATGGCATGGGAAAGACTCACATGGTCTTGCAGTACAGTCTATAGTAGCATCACCTAGCCACACAGGCTATCTCATGATCAAACAGATCATGTCATAAGTATCATGGCCACACAACCATCTCATGATCAAACATATCATGTAACAAGTATCAAAACCACACAAGATATCTCATGATCAAAACAGATCATGTCACAAGTATCACCATCATAGCCACACATGATTTGTCATAGTCACACACACAGACTATCTGATGGTCACGTCACAATCATGCATATGGGGCCTCATCAACACATGTAACATCTCTCTAGTGGGCACAACCTCATCATCCTTTTGGACCTTATGTCATTACAGGTCTTTCATATGCATTTGAGCCAATTTACACTGAACTGCACTACTACCCAATCCAAATAGAGTATGGGCAACTGCAACTCACGAGCTCACACAAAATCTGGCATCTAGTTCATACATAACTAGTAACCTCGCCAACTCACATAGAATCTGGCATCTAGTTCATACAAAACTAGTAACCTCACCTGCTCACACTGAATCTGGCATCTAATTCATACTGAACTAGTAACTATCCAACTCACACAGACATATTTCTCACATGAATAAGTCCTCAAGGGGCTAAGTCTCATGTGGGATCTCACATGTTGTGCTCTCATATGAATAAGTCCCACTGGTTGGCACACCAGTGTAACATGCGTACCATACTATTTCACTGGAGTAATAATATCTCAACTTACCAGAATATTTCACTGGAGTAGCTATGTGTACCAGACTGTTTCACTGGAGTAGCTATGTGTACTAGACTATTTCACTGGAGTAGCAATATATCAACGTACTAGACTATTTCACTGGAGTAGCTATGCGTACCAGACTATTTCACTGGAGTAGCTATGCATACCAGACTATTTCATTGGAGTAGCAATATCTCAACGTACCAGACTATTTCACTGGAGTAGATATGCGTACCATACTATTTCACTGGAGTAGAAATATCTCAGTGTACCAGAATATTTCACTGGAGTAGTTATGCATATCAGACTATTTCACTGGAGTAGCAATATCTCGACATACCAAACCATTTCACTGGAGTAGCTATGCATACCAGACTATTTCACGTAGCAATATCTCAGCGTACCAGCCTATTTCACTAGAGTAGCTATATGTACTAGACTATTTCATTGGAGTAGCAATATCTCAACATACCAAACGATTTAACTGGAGTAGCTATATCTCAGCGTACCAAACTATTTCATTGGAGTAGCCATGAGTACCAGACTATTTTACTGGAGTAGAAATATCTCAGTGTACCAAACTATTTCACCGTAGTAGCTATGCGTACCAGACTATTTCACTGGAGTAGCAATATCTCAGCGTACCAGACTATTTCACTGGAGTAACAATAACTTAGCATATCAAACTATTTCACTGGAGTAGCTATGCGTACCATACTATTTCATTAGAGTAGAAATATCTCAGAGTACCATAATATTTCACTAGAGTAGCTATGTGTACTAGACTATTTCACTGGAGTAACAGATGTCTAACACACTAGGTTGTCCCTCTATCTATCTCAGAGGCACACCCTCCCCGAAGGATTTGCGTGAAACATCCAACCACACAAACCGATTGGGCCTCCTTAGCTGGGAAAACACGCTCTCCCCAAAGGATCTGAGTACACATTATCCTAACTGGTGCCACAATTAGTGCCCAGGCATGACAACCTGTTGTCCACACTATACGATGCTGATATATAGAGTAACATCTATAACTCATCACTCCCTCTTACTAGGGAAGTCCTTCTAGACCACACCACGTGTGTCTCTAAAGTACAAAAACTTCACTCTTGATAGAGGCTTGGTCAACACGTCTGCTATATGCTCATATGTAGCAACATACTGGAGATTCACTGCTCCCTTCTACACCATATCTCTGATATAATGGTACCTGATCACAATATGCTTGGACTTGTCATGAAACATTGGGTTCTCCAACAACTTCACACAACTCTAGTTGTCTCACCAGATACAATTCGCCTCTAACTCGAGATCAAACAATCATGCAAGATTCACTGCTCCCTTCTACACCATATCTCTGATATAATGGTACCTGATCACAATATGCTTGGACTTGTCATGAAACATCGGGTTCTCCAACAACTTCACACAACTTTAGTTGTCTCACCAGATACAATTCGCCTCTAACTCGAGATCAAACAATCATGCAAGCAGCTTCTGAAGCCACACTATTTCACTGTTAGCTGAACATGTTGCTATATACTCTTCCTCATCCATACTAAGCACCACACTCATCTATTTCCTGCTAAACCATGATATCATAGCTAATCCCAAAATGAAGAAACATCCAGATGTACTCTTCCTGTCTGTGACACTACCGACCCAATTTGAATTAGTATAGCCTTGTAGGCTTATCTCACGATCCGAAACATATATGAGTCCATAGTCAATTATACCTTTCAGGTACCTCATCATATGTTTTGTTGTAATAAAGTGAACACCTCTAGGTTTGACCATATACTGAATCAGTTTGTTCACCACAAAACATATATCTGTTCTTGTGTTCGTTAAGTACATCAACAAACCAATCATCTGCTTATACATGGTGACATCCAATGTCTCTGAATATGTATCACTCAATAAATTCATATTCGTCACCATCGATGTAGGCAACCAATCCCAGGATGATCAAAATAAATTTCTAGCATATCCTGCCCTGGGTGTTTTCTTAAGCTCGTACACAAATTTCTTCAATCTACAGACATGAGACTCATTCTCATGTATCTTGTGGATGCTCTATGTACAATTATTTTGACTACTGAAGTGATTGTCTCATCATAATCTTCTCCCTCTTGCCGGGAGAATCCTTTGGCCACAAATCAATCTTTGTAGATCTCTATGCTACCATCACCAACATGTTTGATCTTTTAGATCATATTGGAAGTCACCACTGGCTTCCCTTATTGTCTTAAGGAAAAAATCTATATCCTAGTCCTTCTGATTGGCTTCCTCCCCTGTCACTGAAAAAAGGGAATCTTCCTATGAGGTCTTATTTCTCCTCGAAGCCTATGAAGCTTTGATCTAGCCCCCTCAAATCATGGAACCTATCTTCCAGTCCTAGAAGACATCTCTCTCTCCCATATAAATATGAGGCAGAATACTTTCTGAATGAAAGTCTCTAAGCCAATGACTCTCTCTGAGATCAGGCTCACTCTGAGTCTCCATTATCCCTCTGAAACTTGAATCCCTCTGAGTCTATATAATCTTCGGATCAATCTTCTCCCTATGTGTGTGATGTTTTCCTTTGAAGTATAATCTCCTATGAGCGGTCCAGGGGAGGTTGCTCCTCCCTATTGGATCATGATGGTTGACCCCCTCTAAAATCTATCTCCTTCTAAGATGGTACTTGGTGTGGCCTCTTGCCTCACCACTGGTGGAGCCATTCGATCCTCATGATATGGCTCATCAATGCTATATATATTTTCATCTTGAAAAGTATCACGTGACCATGTTGGTCTCTTCCTAGTTACTGCAACGATTATGGGTAGGCCCTTCTAGCTGTACTAACTCTTCTTGATGATCTGAAGAGTGATCAATTGAACTAGAGAGATATTTTCGATAATCTTTGGAGCCTTCTGCTCCTTACAATCAATCTCCATATGAGATACTCTACAAAATTACCCTTCTTGCCAGAAGGTTTTAACTTCGTCCTCTTTTTCTTCGGTACATGGATGTATGCAATCGTGTATACAACTTATTATCTGGATAGTTTGCTCCATGTCTCAAACTAGAGAGCATTTAATATGTTGCCTCCTTCAACTTCCACTATAGCTTCCCTCATAGTTATCACTTGTGACCTGCCTGGAACAAGAAGCAAGAACAACAATATATCCATGGTAACCTCCATGGAATTTACAAGATAACCTGCTCGAGAGAAGAGCAACAAGATAAAAAGTATTTCCAATATAATATCATTTTCATAAGAACATATCTATGTTAACAAGAATAAAATACAATTTCATGGTAATCATCATAACATTACCAAGTTGACCTGCCTGGAAACAAAACAAGAAATATCTCTTAGAGGAGATGTTAGTTCATCTTGCAAACAAGTACAATAATAATTTATATCAATATTACTCACATGCTAAAAAGTATTAATTGTATCTAGCAGTAATAAAACCTTTCAAATATTGTTTTCACAACTATAGTGTTTAAAATGTCAAACTTGATATGTGCAAATTAGAAACTTATTAATCTAATCAATCAAACCTCGAACCTGGAGTCTTATCTTCAAGAATGAGTGTTGTTTCTTTTCTTCTGAGTCTCCTTCACTCAACATGACAAGTATTCTCTCCAACTTTTCTTCTGAGTCTCCTTCACTCAACATGACAAGTATTCTCTCCAACCTGTCCCCTATACTAGGAAAATATGCTTTCTTGACAAAAATCCGAGTTACAGAATTTAATAAAATCTAAAGTTTCAACCTTAATCAATTTAATATTTTGACTAAAGTCAACTTGTAACTTTAACTTTGACTAGAAATAATCATAACTTTAATAGATCAAAATGCAACCTATACGTTCATAATATCACAATAATGCCATAACAACTAGAGGCATATCAAAACAATCAAACTTGGAGTGCATTGTTCCTTTGAATGTGATGGATCTGAGATCCCTCTGGATCTACAATTGTTGCTTGGACAAAAGATCCCTTCTCCTACAAATACTCTTAAGATAATGATACGGTTTAAATATATATAGGTACATACCTCCAACAAGAGCGACAAACAATGACGAATCCTAAAAATTCAAAGTGCTCCAACTTGCAATCTAAAGGTAGCTGAAGATGTGCTAGGGTAAGGTGCACTAAGACAACAAAAAAATATGCCCAACTATTCACTGAAAGTGCCCAACAAATTTGGGTTAGGGTTTTCTGTTGTTGCAAAACCAGAAATCCTAATTGTCGAAAGAATGGATAGTGATTTGATCTAGGGAAAAAATAATTTCAACATCCTTTCAACGAGTTTCTCAATGAGTTATCGAAAACTTCACTAGATCAAAGAAACTGCAACTAGTACTGCAATTGGTGCTGCAACTGGTACTGCAACTGGTGCTGCAAATGGTACTGCAAATGGAATTGCAACTGACACGAAGAAACTGGCACAAAGAAACTGGTACTGCAACTGGCATTGCAGACCTAGGGTTTTATGAGGAAACCCTAAATTTTCAATTTCAGAATTTTGGAGATTTGATCTGAGGGAAAGATGTGCCCTACTTAGGCAACCTTCTTAATGGGTTCAGTAAGTGCTCAACAATCTTGAGAATGGGGGAAACTGAGGATCTTCCTTCCAATGGTTAGATTGTTATGAAGGAAACCAAATTTGAAACCATGTTAAAATTTTGGTATGCTCGTTTAACCATAGACAATGTCACATCATTGTCACCCAACCATAGGCATCCACATATGCCACCCCCGAGCACAATAACCTTTTCTTAGATAAAATGATTATGAAAACTACACACTAGAACCAATAGATAAACCCTAACCAGAAACACCATTGTTGCAGTAGTAACATAATACCAATAAAGCACACCTTTACCAAGAGAAGCACAGAAGAATAAGATACCACAAAGACTTGCGCCCTAGCCGCCATTGCTGCTCCTTAGACTTGCACCCTAGCTACTGCTGCTGCACCTCCTTAGACTTGTGCATTGTTTATGTGTGTGAGAGAGTGTGCAAATGAGATAAGGTGTCACCTTATTTATACTTATTCTTCCATTGAACTTTTCCCACAGGACCGACCTGTCTTTTCTGACAAATATAATTTACTTTGACTTTTTCTGGCAAGGTTGACTTCTCTTTCTTGGGATTTCTCTTTCTTTATTATTATTCTCCTTGGGCCGACTCCTCTTCTAGGGTTTTCACACATCTGTTTAATGGTTCTCTTACTTCTGGAATATTCTATTCTAAGTAAAAAGGTTACACTTGGAGGTTAATACCTCAACAATGGTAAATCCATATGACATTGAGTTGGGTCAAATGTGGCTTTTATATAGTAACTCCTAAATTTGCCTCTTAATCTCTTCATTCTCTAATAATTAAGTCCCTCATAATGCTTGATTCAACATAAAAACTTCTTTTTGTAGGTCAATGGAATTCTCAATTGCATGGTTAGGAGGTATTTTGTGAGGTTTCTAAAACAACTCAAAATAACACTACAATAACTTGTCCCACTGCGTCTACTCTTTTGACTTCTCCTATCACCTTGGGTTTTCACGCAAGAAGAGAGTGCCACTCTCTCTTCTTTATGTATTCACATAACTAAAAAATAGAATTGACCTACCTACTTTGGTCAATATATAGGCTTCAATGATTGGAACAAGTACTACACTACTTGATATTTTTGCATTTTCATTGAGTAAGTTTTCTGTCCTTATCAAGTGTGTATTGAGTTTGCCTCTATTTAACATAGTTTGAAACTTGTTTGATTCTTCCTTTTGCATATAGTGACACTTCTTATTTGTGCAACACTTCTATCTTTTTTTTAAATATTTCCCTAATCATTGGTGACGAGTTCACCCAAAATACATTGGAATAAAATATTTATATGTAGTAAATCCATAATCATGCAAAATAAATATGTAATGGTTTAGGTTATCTCGATAGATTGCATCACAATCCCATAGGTATGGATTTTTAGTCCCTGCCTCAGGCGAGGGACTATAGCTTTCACCGAGAAATCAACTATCCGCTTATTAGTTGGTGCATTTTAGGATATTAATAAGTCAGTTTTGGTGTGTTATTTACAGAGTTGGGTATTATTCATATTAATCTGATTTATTTCGTAAACAAAATTGTTTCCAATATTTATTGAATTTTATGAATCGAATTATTTTATTGGGTAAAAGGTATTTGATGGGACTTTAATCCCCTAGTGTAAGCAATATAGTTTTCAGAAATGTTCTCATTAAAAAATAAATTAAAAATAACAAATTTCTGACAGGCCTTTTTGAATTACTTATATCCATAACTCCAATCCCAAATCCATATTGTTGCCTTAGTTTTCTATCATAACCACATAGTACAACAAATACGTGGATGACCATGCAGTTTCTTATGCAGTTTTCCATTGAGTTTTGGAATAAATCCCCAATAAAAGTCCTCCTTTTCGATTCTTAGATATATTCTCCTAAATCACCATGTTCATAATCATTGAAATTTGAAATTGCCTATACAACAACGGTATTGTAAAAAATTACCTATACTAAATTCAGAAAACTTGAATACACGCTTACTCAAATTGTAAATCATGCATGATTGTCTATAGATTTTAAATTAAAAAAACTTTAATATACACTCACTCAAATTGTAACACTTATTTTTGTACGATAACAACAGTGGAAGGAACTATTGAAGGGTTATTATCAGAAAAATACAAGGTAAGAAGATTCAACACTTCTAACATATGCATGCTAACCAAATATATGCAGACTTACCTCATGATCCTTTGAACCAAACTCCATGTGAGTGGCCACATGAAAGACATCATGGAAGCCCTGGATGGCATAATCGAAGCTCCTTACCTCACACAGATCTGCTCTGAAAATATGAAGCCTCTCGTGGGGCAGCAAGTGACTCTATGAACGACGGACGGATGATTGTTGTCGAATCGTACTTTGGTGCTCTGTATCTACACTTTATTAAGGCAGGGACTAGCCACTGCGTGGCTATCTCACTTGTTAAAAATAACACCACACACATCTAATGGAAGAAAATTGAACTCTACGTCATTGCTTTATTCAAATGGGACACCAAACTTGATTTTACATTTGAGCTTGATGTGTATATCCTTGTTCATTCTTAGCCAAATCAAGGAGTAAGGTTCGAGATATGTGAATACAGGTAAGTTGCCTTTCTTCACTATCATATCTGATACATGGTCTCATTGGATACTAATATAAAAAATTGTAGTCACAAGCTCCTTCTTGATTTGGTGAAAATATTATTTTGCTTTGTGCAATTGTGTCAAGTGATCAACAACAAGTGTATGCCTTATGCTGCAGATCAGGTACTACTATATCTTTCTCTCTCTTCTCCATTAAAATTTATTTTCGACTCTTATCTATATGTAGTTTGGAACAATAATCATATTTCTCATTTCATCTATGCTTGTAACAATGGTTTAAAAGAACATTCTTTTTCTTGACATAGTTTGTCCTTTCCTTGGTGACTCGGAGTTACTCTCCTATTGTATAGGCCTTTTGAATGTTTTTCATTGTGTTAAATTTTGTAATGGCATTCTCTCCATGGCTAAAATTATGCTAGTAGTATTGATAAGCTTCATCCAACTATCCTTATCATTTTTTAACTTATCCTTTTGAGATGCATCTTCAATAGTGTAGATGTTGAACATCTCAATCAACTGTTGTATTGGCATGATCAACCTGCTAATGAATTTCGTAATGGATAGTTTGGATTCTTTGTCCATCATTATGAATTGATTGAATAATGATCTAACTTATGAATATAGGCATTTATTGTCTCATTGGATTTTTTTTGCATGTACTAGTACTTTTGTTGTTGTCCCTTTCAATAGTTGACATGATAAAATTGATCCTTAACGAAGGATTTGAAACCATTCCATGTTATGGATTGGACAGTGTCAAGTGTTTGTTGATGCTAATACAAATGATCTCACTATAGAAAAAATTATTTATGCACAATAGCTTTGTGAAGGCAATTTTGTCTTAACTAGTGTATTACTATGCCTCATAATAGGAATTTGGTTGTTTCATCTAGTCATCAAGTTGCAGGGTGCTCATTTGGCCATCATATCATGAGATTTCCACCTTGGTTTCAACTTTTATACAAACTTCCTCTACTACAATTGAATTTTAGGTTTTAGTTGTCTCTAGAGGGATTTTGATGGACAATAGTATGTAGTTCCATGAAAAAATCTTGTAATTCCCTCAACAAATGAACAATATTGGTCAATTATTCATCCATATCCCTAACCTTGCTATTAATATTGGAAGCTCTTTCCTTGAAAAGTTCCATGTGATTGGAAGTCATCCTCTATTTCTTTCTTCATCTGATGGCATACATGTATAAAATATAATAACTCTACATGAAGCAATGATTTCATACTAATGTAATGCAAGTGCATGTTAGTGGAATCAACACAACAAAAAAACAAATACAACAAGTACTTTAACTTACATGCACAACCTCTAATAAGTTATGGAATGGAAATATTGAAGCTAACTCTAACAAAGAATAAACTCATACATTCAAGATTCAAACACACATTGATGTGATAAATTGGGAATGACTCAACTCCAAAATTTTATTAATATTATGAAACTACAGAGTGAGATATGAGCATAATTATTTACAACAAAAGGCTACCAATCCATTGCAAACAATCTACAACCAACAACTATCTCGTTTACAATCTCCATGTGGCATATAAATAAACTAACAAATGAAGCAACGTGTTTTCCATCTACTCATATGATAATTTAAATGTTTACAATCTATCATGATTGTTAGGATTCTGTGCATGATTTGTTGCTAATCCAACCATCCAAATTAGCATGCCCACACTAAGGTACATTCTGGGTCTGTAATAAGGGAGTGTGTAGAAAGGAAAATTGTCAATCTATACACACAAATAAAGTTTGGAACTACAAGATTGGGGTCTAGCACAAAAAATGCACGACTCTAATATTAACACATCCATGAAACAATGTCAATATGCCACTCCGATCCATTTTAGAATTGTCCATTTCAATGTGCAACCTACACTATGAATTTGTACAATTTGCACCTCCTATACAACAACCGAATGTATGTGTTGATACTTAGAATATTCCTTAGGGTAAATCTCTCTCTAGTCCTAGTCTACCAATCATGGACTTAGTCAATCTTTGACTCCTAGGATCACACCCGATCTTTACAAAAGAAAATTTTTTCTCAACCATGTTTTGTTGTACTGAGAAATATGTCTCCAAGTCTATGAGAAAATAATACATCTTGACAAGGCCAATCTAACCATGATAATATGTGATCTTAACCTTGGTCCCAACCTTTAAGAAATTTCCCAAGATTGAGTAGTGGTGATAGATTTGAAGGAGGATACAAAATCTAAACAATTTTGTTCATAAAAGAATTTTGATTGATCCTCACTTGTGATGCCATGACTATAAAAATCAATGTTTTAAACATTATCATAATGTGAGTCATTTGGCTATCTAGATTCATCATTTTCCCATCAAGATGAATAATTCCCTCTTCTAAGGACTCAATTCTTCTCTACTAATTGTTTTCCATTTCTCTCTTTATCTTGGATTAGCTATTTGCCATGAACTATACAAAGTCTGACATAAGAAAACACCTATCATTTAGTTTCTTTGATACCAAATTAATGATCTCATTGGTGATATTAAAAGTGGTAGAACAAAATCACACCCAATAAACCTAATTGTAGAACTCAAAATTACATGGAAACACATTCACATAAACTAAAATTGGCAACAATGAAATATGAAACTCATGTATTAATATTACAACGTATGAATTGAGTTCATATCCCTTGCATATTGAAATAAAAAAAATTTATAACCTAAGGGAAAGTGAATCAATTCAATTTACCAACTGTCAAATTTCCTATTAGGATATTACTATTACTAATACTAATGTACATTATGGAGGACAAATAAGGACTTGTTCTACACAATTTGATATTCAATTTTGAGCCTCTCATACTTATAAAGTTTCACACTTCCATTGTTCACCTTTCACACCCATTTTAAGAGATCACACTACAACAATATTCTATTTGTTAGGCATAGCCCTTGCTTGTTGTGTGGTTGTTATGTGTTTTCATCTTATGCAAGTTTAGTATGTGCCTTGTAATGATCTAGTAAGATTTTGTGTTGTTTCTAAGAGGAACATGAGAAAAACTTGGGAAGCGAGGAGTGTCACTAGGTAAGTTTCGACAAAGCTTTTACATTTAAAGGCATTCTTATGTATCATTACAAGGAGCACATAAAATATAAAGATGCATCTTAGGTTTTATCTCGTATGAGGGTTTTTCCACTATAACCTTGATGTCCCATTGTTGTGTTGCTAGTTTTATGATTTACTTGTTTATGAGTTGCTTTAGGAAATCAATTATTTGCTACAAAATTTGTACATGGTATCAATGCTAGCATGGGCTTGATCTTTCTCAAAAGGGAGATTTGTGGATTGCATTTGTAGGTTATGATTTTTCCCATGGAGTTCCTTGTCTAGAAGGACACTGTTGTAGCTCTGTGAAGGCATGAGAGAGACCGTTGGTAGAGGGAGAATACATGTTTACTCTAGTTGGTGATCATAAAGGTGCTTGAGATTGGATATGGCGAG
>CBVK0101537172.1:0-18674 GCA_900067695.1 Picea abies | reverse complement strand
CTTCTAGTTGGTGCTAGAGAAACCAGGGAGTTGGTGCTTCCTTCTAGTGGGTGCTAGAGAAAACAGAGAGTTGGTAATTGAACCAAATAGACTATTCCTTTTTACACCTTTTAGCTTTATTACTTTATTTTGAACCTTAATTTAAAAAAAAACCCACTTAATGTTTTCAATAATACTTTTCAAAAAGTAATTCGACACCTTTATAGAAACCTTCATGCATTAATTCTTAACTAAATTAATCAATTATGTGGTAATTGCACCATACGGTACAGACGGTACGGATGTGACTGTCCGTTCTTCTAATTAAATGATGGATGACTGTACGACAACTAGCAGTGATGGATGTAGCGGTGGCTATGGTACGGAAAACGATGATTGCATAGAATGGTACGCTCTATGTTACGAGTGGTAGTTGCTACATAAGTGGATTTCTTCAATTTGTATGGTTGATATTGCTGGAAATTGCACAGTTACAACAAAATTTTCTTCAATTCGAATGTATAGACTGAATAATTGATACCAATGTCACTGGATGGTGGTACAAATTTACTAACGAATTTACTTATTGTACAGACTTGCATACATATCACAGGGAAAAAACACATGGTTGTTTACGGTCTGAGTCTGTACGGATGGTATGACTCATCAATTTCAATAAATGTATGGATTTGCATAGATTCTAGAGCAGAGATAGACTGGCCCATTGGGAAGTGGTGCGTCGGGGGTCAGATCGATGGGGTGCTTGACCTGGCAGTGTAGAGGTACCCTGGTAGGTGAGGAGAAGATATTCAAGTATTCTTCCACGACCTTATCTACTTGCTTCTGCTGTGTGGAGAGGTCGGCCGCAGAGACCTTGGATGTGGCTGCGATCTTTCACTCATTTTGAGAGAGAATCACAAAGAAGACAAACATCCTCATCTGAGATATGACCTTCCCACATTGCTTAACAGAGATCAAAGAAATAACACTAGGTGGGATTGCCTTGGGTATCCTGTACAATTTCCTGTTCAAAGTAATAATAACACTACGAGGCCTAGACTCATATAAAACATGAAGTTTCCATAAATAAGGTTTTCCAAAAAGAACATAACAAACTTAGAGAGGAGGAACATCACACAATACCTCATCTTTGAAGGGATTGATGTCATACGATAGTCGACATTGTTGGATGACGTGAAGATCACTTCCTTGGCGAAGCCATCCAATGGTGTAGGGTTGTGGGTGCGGCATTGTCGGCAGGGCTAGCCACTTGACAACCTCTACTGAGATGATGTTCTTCTGGCTACTGCTATCAACTATGAAGTGTAGTGGGGTTCCTTTTACCCACATCTGTGAATGGAAGAGGTGCTCTCCTTCTTCTGGCTCATCTGGTTCACCAGCCTGGAGCTTGGTGGTAGCAACGGTGGCACTAGGTTCCACGCCAATGATTCGTCTTCCCCTT
This sequence comes from Picea abies, assembly GCA_900067695.1. Classification (NCBI taxonomy): domain Eukaryota; kingdom Viridiplantae; phylum Streptophyta; class Pinopsida; order Pinales; family Pinaceae; genus Picea; species Picea abies. Next base: position 17,233 of record CBVK0101537172.1, on the reverse strand, counting down.
TATGGTTCTGAATCAAAGTCAACACTTGCATATGATTCAGAGGCTTTCACTTTGGCCACCAGGGACTTCTTTGAGTGACAATCATCAGTGTTATGCCAAGGGATCTTATGGAATTCACACCACTTCCCGATGTATTTATTTGTATTTCTAGTGTCCTTGTTTGCTTACATCTTGGACTGGTTGTCCCGATACTGTCCATATTTTCTCTGTCCTTTGTTCTATGGGATGGGGCCACCCTTTCCTAGATTTTGTTGTGAGGGCTTCCCAGGCCCAAATTGCCGTGTCTTTTGTTTGAGCTTCTGCTCGATTTTGACGGGATATCAGTAGGCTGCACCGAAGGTTGAGATGTCCAGAAATTCCATTTTGGTCTGGATGTATATATGCAAAGCACTGCGATACTTGAGCACCTAATTTCACTCTGAATATTTGATACCCAACTTGGTGCGCAAGGTATGGAAGATATTTGTGAAATATGGCACTGCTTGGTCTCTTTCTTGCCGCAATGTGGTCCATTTGGTATACAAGTCGTCATAACTTCCGACAAGGTAGTATTTTTTCTTATTATCATCCTTGAAGGATTCCCATGTGGCTATGACTGTAAATAATGAGGGTTCCTCTGTTTCCTTTTTCTCACGGAAAGTTCCCCACTAATCTTCGACATGGGGAATGACTTTGAGGAGCACAAAAGTAATATTTTCTCTATTCGAAAAGTTATGGACAAAAAAATACCCTTCTAGTTGATTCAACCACTTTTCTACAGCATCTGTGTCTATATGACCTTCAAATATAAAAATATCGAAGTTTATTTGTACCTTGAAGGGGGCGGCACCTCCGCTCGAAGAAGATGCGTTGCCTGTTGGTAGCCGTTGAAGGATTTGCGCAAAACTATCCATCATCTCGTTCCTCTATTGTGTGAGGGATTCCTCAAGAAAATTTTTGAAAGGATCTCTTGTCCTATCATATTTATTTTCTCCTACCATGAGAGGTCGCTTGGGCGTGCAAGATCTTTTGTCCTCAAGAGAAACAAGCTCGAGACCCAACTCTTTGTACTTCGAACTCATTGGGGACATGCATTAAGACGACAAGGAGCAAATCGCTCTGATACCACTGATCCATATTTTATGAGTAGAACGAAATGACTACAAGTACTTAACATAAAATAACAGAGATACAATAAAACTGGTTTTCTATTCAATAAAGAAATAAGTTGAAACTGTAAAATGAAGCAGAAAACAAGCTTGCTGGAATGGTGGCGGCTTATCTCTGAGAAGAGATGTGACGGCTGCGCTCATTCACAAGAAGATGATTACAATGAGTTTCTGAAGGAATTTTTACAATAAACAAGAATTAAAAAAACCCTAGACATCCAAAAACCTAACCCTAGGAGATGAAGTGCCAAAAGTCATGTGGGCCCCATTTGGGTAAGTTAGTACATCAACTTCCCGGGGTCGTAACGTTTGCATACGATCTTTGTTTTAGGCACATGATAGCTCGTTGGAAAGGTATCGTCAAGGAGATTCATTTTGGATACAAAATTGAAGAAGCTATCATGTTTCTCGCCATTTTCCCAAAAAATGTCGTTTAGGGTCTCAAAACAACTCTGGAAGTTTCAGGACCCGAAAAACTGTTAAAAATAGTAAATTACCAAAATTGCCAGAAAACTATTTTGAGCCAGTTGGAAAAGGTGGGTGGACATCGATATCCACCTAGATCAATAATTTAATATTTGAATGCAAGGGAAAGAACCCCCCAAAAAATCCTTCAATTTCCTAAGTCTTGAATTAGATGAAGAAAAGCATGTTTTGAGCTCAAAGGAATCACAACCGTTGGATGGACGGAGCAAATAGATCCAAAACCCTTATTAGAGCAGGTTACCATGCCTATAGATAATGTACCTAAGTAAATATGAACTGTTAATCATGAATTAACCCATAATTAATCTCTATCATAGATCATTGTGGTCTCATTTAAGCGATAATTTGAAGGAGAGTTAATGTCAGCATGAGGTACCATGCTAACCTGGAATGCCAACGTGTCTAGAAGATGATAGGTGTCAGCCTGTGAATGGAAACAAATAATTGGTCGGTGGGCCATAGCGTAGACTCTTTAGGGAACTGTGTCTTAGACCTTCATTTTAGCCTTGGACGTCGAACCAAAATTTTGAAATATATTGACCATTGATCAAAGTAAATATGGGATGTGATTTCAGTCGTTGATCGACGTGGAAGCCCTTATTCATTGATGAGATTAGGGATGATATCATTCTAACATATGCTAATGTCATGATCCTACGTGTACGAGAAATCCACGTGGAGGCTTGTATTTGGTTGAGGTAATAGGGAGTGGGTCCCTATCGAGTTTAAGTGTTGAGAAGGTGAGATGAATGGGTCCACGAGTCCGCTAACCCACAAACCTAACAAACTCACAAAATAATATAAGTGTTGATACTTCTTGGATAAAATTATGGAAGAGAGGTACATAATCTTACATCCATGAGTCCACGAGTCTGTGTAGATGGAAAAGTGGCTAAGTATTGAGACCCTTCAGACGAACATATGAAAGAGAGAATTATGCTTTCGTGAGTCCATGAGTCCACATAGATGGAAAAATAATCTAAGTGTTGAGAGTTTTCAGGTGGACTCATGAAAGGAAGAATTATGCATTCATGAGTCCGTGATTCTGCGTAGATGGAAAAATGACTAAGTGTTCAGGTTTTCGGATGGACTTATGAAGAGGATGTACATAATTGTACGTCATCTAGTTTGTGAGTCCGCATAGGTGGAAAAATGGTTAAGTTTCAATACTTCTTGGATGAACCTATGAAAGGTTACTTATAAAATTATGCATCCACAAGTCCGTGAATTCACAAAGATGAAAAATGACTAAGTAATGAGACTTCTCAGGCAGAATGATGAAAGGAAGCTACAAAATTATGAGTCTGCGAGTCCGCCACCCGAGAGAGAGTGCGTTGGAAGAAGGTATGAGCGACGATGATTGTAGGCCTATGTGGGATGAAGTTCCACCATGGCAGGCTAGGCTAGTGCCATGTCGGGACTAGGGTGTCACCACGTCAGTTGGCACTGTCAATGACACATCATGTGGATGCCACGTGGCCATAAGAGAGATGTTGCCTATGTGAACACAAGAACTTTAGAATGTCATAGATTTCGTTACAAATATCAATTATGAGTGAATTTATCATCATTGGAAATCTTTTGATGAGAAAACGAGGATGGAGTTGTGATAGAGAATATTTAAGGTCTATAGAAGAAGATAAAATTTAATATCCCATCTCTTAAAAGGATACTTAGGGGTCAGGTCTATTACAAAGTGGTATCATAGTAGGCTACAATAGTAAGACTGGATGGGCCATAAATTAGTCATAGGACTGGTATATCAAAATTTAGTGGAGCCTGTTGAAAGGTGTTTATGCCTTTAACGGATTGTTATTTATTTGCACAAGTCCCTTAAGGATGGAGGATAAAATATTGAAATTTCACCTTGGAAACCCTGGATGAATTACAACAAGGGAAATTATACTGTCCCTTTGTTAAATTGATGACTACTCTTACACAAGTGGGAATGTGCTGATAGGCATTATTGGTAAAACCTGAATGAAAATGGTAGCGGTGGAAAAAATATTACTATGAAGCTTCTTGAGTCCAAACAAGGGACATGAGTTGGGTTTTTTTGTTAAGTATAATAAAGTCTATCTTCTAGGGCAGGCATAGTATCTTGTAATTAATATGGATGATTATATAAGGGTTAAGACCCTTATGGAAAATTCCTTGTGCTTAAGGGAAATTGGTATGGATTGATAGAATCCATAGAAACAATAATTACTGCTTTAATAAAAGATTAAACCTTGTATGTGTACGATCCCTCATGATCAAAGAACTGATGGAAACTGTGTAAGGTCAATTTTATTTGATCTATAGTGAATTAAGAAAATGGTTGTTGGAGAACAACCCAATTAATCAATTAAAAAGGAGTTCTATGGACTGTTGCTAGATCTCCCGGGAGAGGTAGAGATGTGAACACATGAGAAAGTTTATGATGCTCACAACTATAATAAGAGAATATGTATACCTATAAATATAAGGATATGTCTGTGCATGGGAATAAAAATGGCATATAACTGGAATACATCTGCACTATAAGCATGGGTAAAATACTTGGAGCACAAGGATATGTAGGAATGCATATGGCAAAGATTGAGCATGCATATAACATGCATATAGGCTTATTATAGTCTATTATTGGATGTAAAATATGGTGATGACATGGATCATATGGTTAATGACGATTTGGATATAACAACTTAAGTAAAATGGTGATGATATTGATTACATATTACCCTATAAGAATAAAGTAGAAGGGTTAATGAATTGTTGATTCCAAATGGAGTAAAGGAAGTGCTGGGGAATTTCTAGACAACCAATGGGTCAGAATGACATCCAAAGGTGGATGGTAGCCATAATAATATAGCTTGGTGTGCTTAAGTTGTAGTGAGAGGGAATCTGTAAAAATGATTCCCTTGATAAAAAGGTCTATTGACCAAGAATGGCCTGAGGCATGAAAAGAAGTTTGATAAGTTATCATGTTGCTTGGGGCATTGCTGAAATCACCTAGATTTTATTTTTGGGTCGTTGCATACTTCTATAGCAGTTTAGGCAAGAGTTTTATCTTGGTCATTGTTTTCATATGAAAAGGGAAACATAGTTACAGATATGTCTGCAATACTTTCCATGTGAATATCATGTGAATGACTGTAAATGCTCAACAAAGAGGGCAACATGGTGTTGAGTATTCGTATGAGACTTTCCATAAGAATGGCTGTAATATATCTGGGAGGAAGGATATGGAAGTTTGAAATTCCCATGTGTAAGGATGACATGAAAAAAATTGCAATAGTGAGATTTCACCCTAAACATTCATGGATGTAAATGGATGCTTGAGTGCATGAATGGAATGCATTATAAGGATTCCTAGTATGAAGGAAGAAATGAATAGGTTTGTGAGACTAGCCATGAGGATGGTTGTAAATTCTCTTTAACTAAGAATGATAATGAGACCGAGTAAATAGGAATGAATCAAGTAAAAAGGTACAAGTGATACACCTACATATATATGCTTAAAGGTATGATATGAATATCGAGAAAAGTGAAATGTGAGGAAAAAAATGTACTTTCCAGATCTAAATAATTCCATGGATGTGTTGGTCCTAAAGTCTACACCTGATTGCTAAAGGGAAAATCTAGGCCACCTATCAGTTTAGAATGATTGTTTCTTTTAAATTTTTGTTGGTTGGTTAGAGGATTATTATATCAAGACAAAATCAAGGTTGGGTTGGAAAAATGAAACAGATGAGGGCCCTCCTTGGCTGGTGGTACACTAATGACAGACCAGTGAAATAATATAAAACAGAGGGAGAATAATCTACTGCAAGAAGCTCAATACTTAAAATATCATTTCAAGACATCAAACATGTATCAAAACACAATAACTCCCACAGGTTGCAGAAAACAAATCTTCACCAAAGCATTAGTTGTTTGATAGGTCACATATCAGTAAAAATAAGTCATACAATAACTGAAGGGAAATGAAATGTACGTTGCACAAATAAAAAACTGTATTCAAGATAAGAATGAAAACACATGAAGAGTTGAACTAAACACTTTCATCAAGAGTATGTTCACCAGGTAGAGAGCTTTAATCCATGCATAAAACAGGCCCAACCAATCTGTTGTATTGCTATTCTTTCCTCAAAAAATTTGACCATTACAATATCCAAAAACTAACTATTTAAAAGAGTTGCAGAGGCTCTCGTCCTTAGGGGTCTGAGACCTAAATTTAGGGAACTGTCCATAAATCAAATAATTAACTCTACTAAGACTCAAGACTTAAACAACAAGAGAGATTCTTATCACACACAGAAGACCACTCTTGCATCTAATCTAGGAAAATGCTGGACTTAATCAAATAAAACTACTACTGTCTCTGCGACAGAACTAATGCATGTGATGGAGGAACTGAGTGGCCAAAAATAGGCCTCAGAGTGACATAGAAGAGTTATGTGTTGAATAATGAAACATCTATGAGCTATTGGAGGCTACTAGAGATAATATGGTTGAATGAGCAGATCCTGTTGAAGTGTTTTGGAACTAATCTGTGTCAGCTTGTGACTGAGACTTAACTCTCTGTCATACTCTATCTCCCCTATAACTGACCCTTTTTATTGCTTTCTCCATGATGAGCTGATCATGAAGAGGAATACATGGAGGTGAGATTCCAATAGGAAAACATGACGCGTGAAGGTGGACGACCTGGATGTAGATGAAGTGGAGGGGAGGTGGAGGCGATAGACATGTGTGGAAGACAGATGGTGCACAATGAGAGGGGAGAAAGTAGTGAGTGGGATGAGTGGAGGTGACATGGATGTGATACAATGTCATATAATCACATGATTGCAAAATTCGTTGAGGGAGGTTTGGGTCCACACCGCCTTTGGGCCCACAATCCCCCACAAAATGCCACGTACCCTTCCAACAAAACCATGGCTTAAATTACGGGACCACCCTGGAAAATTAACGTCCAGGTAGTTTGCATCCCCGCAATGAACTATAGCCGTCGATATGGTCATGATCTAAGACCTAGGTGACATTCACCTATTTCAAGGATCAATGGTCCATGTTTACTTCAGGATTTCGAGCTTTGAGAGTTTCAAATTTTAGGCTTGGAATTTTCCTGGACGAAAATTGCCGAAGTGACGTGGTGGCCTGATGTCGTATGATATCACGATTGCTGATGTGTCTTGGAACAAAAGGTGACACATGTCACGTGGAAATGGGCAACTGACACAACCAAATGACCTGAGATGAATTCCATGTGTCCTGCCTCATGAGTGTGCCACATGTCTCAACTACTGGTTTCCACATGCTTCAGGACTTTGGGACTCCAGTTCGCCGAGCTTCAGGACTTCGGGAGTTTCAAAATGTTAAGCGTGAAGATCTCTTGGAGGAAAACTGCCGAAGTGGTTGATTTGCTTCCACATGTCTTCGTCGACGTATGGTCCTAATTTATTCTAAGTTTTCGACACTTCGAGCTTCGAGAGTTTCAAATGTTAGTGCTTTGAAACATCCTGGAGGAAAATCGCCGAAGTAAATGATATGTCGCCACATGTCCTGATGGATGAAGGGTCCAGATTCTCTTTGGAAGTCCAAGTTTCAAGAATTTCAAATGTGAAGCATGAAAAATATCCTGGAGGAAAATATCCGAAGTGAATGATCTACTACCACGTGTCCCCTCTAATGGATGGTCTAGATTTACTTCAGGACTTCGGGTCTTTGGCTCTTTAGGAATTTTGAATGTGAAACCTAAAAATCTCCTGGAGGAAAATCCCTAAAGTGAATGATTTGCTGCCACGTGTACCCTCTGATGGATGGTCTAGATTTACTTTGGGACTTCGGGTCTTTGGCTCTTCGGGACTTTCGAATGTGAAACCTGAAAATCTCCCAGAGGAAAATCCCTGAAGTGAATGATCTGCTGCCGTGTGTCATGACCTACGAAAAGTCTAGATTCTCTTCGAAAATCCAGGCTTTAGGAGTTTGGGAGTTTATGAATGTTAAGCTTGGAAAACTCCTGACGGAAAATAGCCGAAGCGGCGTGTTAGGTTCTTAGGACTTTGGGTCTTCGGGAACTTAGTAATTCGAACTTGATATTAAAACCTGTGCGATTCTAGAACTTGAATGGATGAGATTCGTTGATCTATTTGACCTGATGGATCTCCATCGTCGAAAATTAACCTGTTTGTTCACATAGTCTGAGCCCAAAAATTTGCTGCTCTGGATTGTTGTGTCGTGTGCACGGGCATTTCCTGTGCATAGAAAAGCCTTGGTAGAATTGCGGTGAGCTCAATCAATGGTGCATGTGATGACAAGCATTCTGAAACAAATATGACATGCATTTTATCCTTCCATAAAAACAGAAATGAAAATGCACGAAGACTAAAAAATGAATAAGGGCTAAGACACTTAGTAGAGGGAAACTAACTTAACCAAATAGAAAAATGAAAAATTGATGAAGGCATAGGGAAAAATAGAGGAGAGGAAGGGGATGCATACCTAGGTTACAATAGGATGTGTTGGCGTCAGAAGTCACTCTTGGATTGCAGCAGGAGCAGAGCCCAACGCCCATCAGTTTAAATGTCACGATTTGTTGATAAGGGGTGATGAATGGAAGTAAACTCAGAACAATATTGTTCTAACTCAGAAAAATGGGTTGGAACAACTAAGACAGGTGAGGTCTTTATCTAATTTAAGCTAGTAATTTTGCATAGTAGTGAGTAAGTGGAGGTAAAAACAAAGGAAATAAAGTTTGCTCTAGACATCCAGTCTTCCAACAACCTTTAAAAAGGGGAAAAGTCACAAATATGAGTTCCTCTCAGATATGAGAAACTTGAAGAAAATTAAGATGCTGCAAAACTAATATAATCGAACATACATTATATAGTCATTACAACACCCGACTAGATCATCCATTCCCGGGTTCTTAAGATTCAGAGGAAAAAGGGGAGGAAGATGCTGGCTTCCATTAAATAAGAAGTCTCAAATATCAATCTATAACCAGGGAACCAGAGGTCTCGTTAAAGCTTTACAATTGGGAGCTTCGCTCTACCATCCATCCCAAAACAAATACAAAAACTGAGTATATATACTCAGAGAAATTTTCCACCTTGGCAGCAATAAGGTAGCTGAGACATTAAAGTCCAAATTAGCATGTGCAGGATCCTCTGGTCAGACGAGGACATCAGATCGGCATGGATTCTTTTAGGAAAACCTGCACACAGGATGATCTTGGGCAGACTGCCTGCCATAACCTCCATGTCTTACATTTAAGGAGTGAGGCGAGGTTTCAACCACCTCCTCCTACCTTTATTTACCTCTAGCAGGGATCAGGATAGAGGCCGAGTTGAATTGGCACCTGGAGAATGCGGCGACACCTCTTGCAGCTAAACCCGACACNNTGGCCCTTTGCGCAGCTCTTTCTGTCACCCCAAGTGACCATGGGCCGTGACCCTGCACCTATCTTCAAAGGTGCTTTTCGCATTTTGCGTTTCAGTGATTTCGGATGTAGTGGAGGAGCGACCCCCTGTCTTTTGAAGTCCAGGTAGCCGAAATGACGAAACGACTAATCATTTCATGTTTCAGAGTTTCCCAATGCAATGGATGAGAGACCCCATGTCTTTTGAAGTCCCAGTAGCCAAAATGGCTAATCATTTCGCGTTTCGGAGTTTCCCAATGCAATGGATGAGAGACCCCGTTTCTTTTGAAGTCCTGGTAGCTGAAATCACAACCGAGCCTGATCAGACACCATGTGTCCTGACTGGATCAGACGACCATGATCATTTCGTGACTTTGGCCATAAGAGATGAGCCCATGCACTAAACCTCGTGCAACTTCATGACTCAAGATTACCTAATGATCGTCAATCTTCTCCATCTATGGATCCTTGCCATTGAAAACAAAATTCCCGCTTGCTTGATTTTAAGCCCGAAATGGAATTCTTCCATGTGATGTGCTTGGAACTCATGATTGCGGCCTTTGAATAAAACACATTTGATGGGTTTTTAAACCCCATTTCTACGCATTTACACCAAGGGCCTGAAATCAGAGAGAAACACCCCCTTGAAAGAATTGGCGCTAACATTAGGCTCCATGGGGGATAGAGTCGTCCCTGTGATGCTTTAAGAAATCCTTCTGCCAGTCCAGTTGCCTTCACTTGGGCTATGGAGTCGAACTCAAAAAACCCTACTTAAAAATACTTGCCGATAAGTGAAAATAAAAGATAAACACACATGCTCCAAGGAGCTTATTTATGTACAGTCCTAAACTAATAATTTCCTTTACATGGGGCTAGGTGAAAGAAAACTTCCACCATAGCCAATCAAGTAACTTCCTGAATAGAAGTTCCTTCCTTCTGTCGATGATCAAAAACAGATGGTGTAACCATGACAATAGAATGATTACACTCTTCAACTCCTCCTTACATTCTGAAGTCGAGATGAGATAGGGTGGCTCCAAATTGTGAAGGAAATACAACTTGATGTATTCATTCACAGGCTCATAGGACTAGTGGAAATCTCCAGAAAATGGGCGATAGGTATCCTCCTTTGCTACACAGTTGTTCACGTGTGGCTGAATATCTCTGGTAAGCACAAGTGGGTGGACAACTAATGTAGGCTAACTGATCTCAGGTGGTGGCTACTCGCTGACTGGCTCTGTGCATTCTGTAAACTGCATCTTCGGCTCCTCCTCCTCTTCTTCATGGCTCTCCCAAGGATCAGATTCATAATCATCATAAATAGGGACCATGGGAAAGCTCTGCTTGTTGTCATGTCGGTCAGTGTCTTCATAGTGATCAAATGTAGGATAATATTGCTGCTCATCATCACTAGAATATTCATCAAAAAAGGGTTTCCCTTCATTTCTATGATCAACCTCCAGAATAGTGATCCCATCGAGAATATAACTGTCAAAAATATCCATTTTAGGGACAACGGTAACTGCTGCTTCTGGCTGTTCATACATAAGATTTCTCTCTTTAATCCTAGGTAGAAATATATCATGGGAAACCTCTTAAAGGAAAAGAGAAGAATCCTCTTCCACAACCATATCTTCTTTAAAATATGAAAGGTATTCGTCATCATAAGCTGGGCTGCTAGGAACATCTGCTTCAACCCTATATTCAGGAGAGCCATCTACTATAGACAACATCTGCTTTATAAACTCAAAATTTTCACAAGAGGCATGTTGATCTTTATGAACATATAAAAGAACAGATGTATCTGAAATGATGTCATATGCTTCCACGCTAGGGCTAACATAATTAATATCATCCAATGCCTCTAGATTTTCGTAGCAAATGCTTTCCTCCACAGTAAAAGCTTCATCACAAACATGGTCTTCAAGGCTAGCAGAGGCTTTATGAAGAAAAGAAAACTCATCACAATAGTTTTCATACAAACACTCAGCTGGGAAGTAATATTTACAAAATGAATTGAAAGCTGTATGAAAACCTGTCAAAGAATGGATGCTTGTAGTGGGAAGAGATCGACACCAGTCAAGAGAAACTCCCTTTAATGAATACCTAAAAAGATTAATCTGGACATCTTCATGCATGATATTAAGTCGATGTATAACCTCATGAAAGTCCAGTAAATGCTCAGCTGGTACCTTCGAAATTTTTGCTTGAAATTCAGGGAGAATATCTTCCCATTCATCTCTATTAGGTAGTGGATTAGGAAAACCAACTATCTAGGAAAAGTCACAGAAAGCCAACCTTTGAACTAAGATTTTTTCCTTATCGAATCAGTGGAGTCGTTGACCGATCCTCGGATCATGGAGTCGCCAGGTGGAAGATGCACAACTTTGAATGTGTCTGGTCATTTTTCACCATCAAAGGCCAGATCCTAACGTTGTGTCCTCCCAGGAAACTTCTCAAGCTGAGAAAGTAGTTGCTGAAACCTTATTGAAAAATCTCCTCTGGGTCAGCTTTTAGGTGTGCTAAAAGTATCCATAGCTGAAACAATGAAGTGGAAACAGTGGAGTCACCACAGTGGATTCGCCAGGTGCACAGTAGAAATCTTCAAGGGCTCTAATGCCTGATGCACCTTCAGAATTTGAGACTCAATGTCGTTCAATCCCAGGGAAAATATTCAAATTTTCCCCCGGCAACGACGCCATAAATGTTGGCATCAGAAGTCACTCCTGGATTGCAGCAGGAGCAGAGCCCAACACCCATCAGTTTAAATGTCACAATTTGTTGATAAAGGGTGATGAATGGAAGTAAACTCAGAACAATATCATTCTAACTTAGAAAATTGTGTTGGAACAACTAAGACAGGTGAGGTCTTTATCTAATTTAAGCCAGTAATTTTGCATAGTAGTGAGTAAGTGGAGGGAAAAACAAAGGAAATAAAGCCTTCTTTGGACATCCAGTTTTCCAACAACCTTTAAAAAGTGGAAAAGTCACAAATATGAGATCCTCTCAGATCTGAGAAACTTCAAGAAAATTAAGATGCTGCAAAACTAATATAATCAAACATACATTATATAGTCATTACAACACCCGACTGGATCATCCATGCCCGGGTTCTTAAGATTCAGAGGAAAAAGGGGAGGAAGATGCTGGCTTCCATTAAACAAGAAGTCTCAAATATCAATCTATAACCAGGGAACCAGAGGACTCATTAAAGCTTTACAATTGGGAGCTTCGCTCTACCATCCATCCCGACACAAATAAAAAAACTGAGGATATATAATCAGAGAAATTTTCTACCTTGGCAGCAGGAAGGTAGCTGAGACATTAAAGTCCAAATTAGCATGTGCAGGCCTCTCTGGTCAGACGAGGACATCAGATCGGCATGGATTCTTTTAGGAAAACCTGCACACAGGACGATCTTGGGCAGACTGCCTGCCAGAACCTCAATGTATTACATTTAAGGAGTGAGGCGAGGTTTCAACTAGCTCCTCCTACCTTTATTTACCTCTAGCAGGGATCAAGATCGAGGCCGAGTTGAATTGGCACTTGGAGAACGCGGCGATGCCTCCTGCAGCTAAACCTAGTGCTTTTGCCCTTTGCACAGCTCTTCTGTCACCCCGAGTGACCATGAGCCGTGACCCTACGCCTATCTTCAAAGGTGCTTTTCGCATTTCACATTTCGGTGATTTCGGATGCAGTGGAGGAGTGACCCCCTGTCTTTTTAAGTCCCGGTAGTCGAAATGCCAAAACGACTAATCATTTTGTGTTTCGGAGTTTCCCAATGCAATGGATGAGAGACCCCATGTCTTTTGAAGTCCCAGTAGCCGAAATGCCGAAACGGCTAATCATTTCATGTTTCGGAGTTTCCCAATGCAATGGATGAGAGACCCCGTGTCTTTTGAAGTCCCAGTAGCTGAAATCGTGACCGAGCCTGATCAAGCGCCATGTGTCCCGACTGGATCAGACGACCACGATCATTTCAAGACTTTGTCCATAAGAGATGAGCCCATGCGTTAAAACTCATGCAACTCCGCGACTCAAGCTTACCCAATGATCGTCGATCTGCACCATCTATGGATCCTCGTCATTGAAAAAAAAATGCCCGCTCGCTTGATTTTAAGCCCGAAATGGACTTCTTCCGTGTGTTGCGCTTGGCGCTCATGACTGCAGCCTTTGAATAAAATGAATTTTATGGGTTTTTAAACCCCATTTCTACGCATTTATGCCAAGGGCCTGAAATCGGAGAGAAACACCCCCTTGCAAGAATTGGCACTATCAGGATGCATGCCTGACCCTATGATGGAAGGGTCTGATTTGTCTTGCTGAAATAATAACTTGAGGGGAATGTGTTCCCTTTTTCCTCAGGAAAAGATAGCATACATTGATGAAAAGGTAAATGAGCAGGGATGCCATGTTTCCATTATAAAAGGAAACATGATTATGCTTTTAAATAATGCATATGAATGGTCGTGAACAATCATGAACCGATAAATTTCCAATAGATAAGTAAATGAAACAATAAAGTGTTCCTATGGTGGACACCCACACTACATGCTAATGCATGTGATTAAAGTACAATGAATGCAAAATGATGTAATAAACGTGCATGTGTGAGTGCACATTATAAATGTATAATAAAGATGCATGCTGATAATTCCTCATGGAATATTAGGTAATAATACAAGATGACAAAGTTGAGGCTAACTAAAAAATTGAGGTCATGTTAGACCGTTTGGATATGCAACAAGAGAGTTGCATGTTGAAGAGGTTTCTACGAAGTAACTGTGTAAATAAATCTTCCAGTAGAACATAGCTATAACCTTAATGAATGCCGAGAATTGAATAACGTGATGCAAAACCTATTTATATAAGAATATTGTATTACATTCTAAAATATCATGCATGAGTACTAAGACATACAGACGAATGAGGACCAATCTGATCTTTGGTTGGGAAAGGTGCGGAATGCACAAGTTCATGATTCATTGTGAATAAGAAACTTGCTGATGTATCATGCTGAATTATCCAAGAAGGTCAAGGTGAACATGACTAAGACTGCTCAAGATATAGAAAAAGCAGATCCTAGGAGGAATAAATTGTAAAAGCAAAGAAGGAGAAAGTGATTAATACTTCTCTCACTATGAAACTCTGGACAATAAGACATAGTTGTATGATTAAAAAGGACAACTGTGATAATAAGTACAACTAGTAACTGAAAGATACAACACTGAATGTGTTTAAATGAATGAGCTTGGTTAAGCTATAGTGTGTGAAGGAAATGAGGCCTTGAAATTAATTCATCTAGGCTGAAAATTTCCTGATGGGAGAATCCCTTAACTCCTTTCTTGTTGTCTATTACACTTCTCTAGGATGAGAAACTGATATGCCGATGAAGGTATATATTTTTGCATGCGAATGTTGAGAGCTTCAACTGAAATTTGATTGTGGTTGCACTAATGAAAACATTGAAGACAATGTGATGGAGCACATATAGATATGGTAAGGAATATAATGTTTTACTGAAATAAATGCTATGGTACATGCATTTGATTTTACAGGGAAACTAATGTGAAATGTGAATGTGGTGATGTATGTCACGTGTATAAAATATTGGAATTGTTAGGGAAGGACAACTGCCAATAGTAAACAACCTCATATAGAGGTGAATGCAAGAAGGTTCTTGATAAAATAAAACTGTGAAAGAGATTTTAGAAGTCCCTAGGGAGCACTACTGGAGAGGTAATATCAGAGAAGGTGTTGACAACCAGAACATATATAAAAATTTCATGCCCATGTGGCATGAGAGGTAAAATGGGTTTGGGTAATAACCCCTTCTAAAATAGTCTATGTTTTGATGACATGCATGTGATATGAATGACTATTGTATGCCATTGATACCCAAGTAGGGTATGATCTAGGGAGAAGAACATGCATGATGGAGGTGTAAACCTTTGACAACCGAGGATGCTTGAAATCCTTGGAAAAACACATGAAAAAATATATGTCATGAATACATTTCCCAATCAAGGAGTGATTAGGAATAAAAGTACTCAAAGGTATCATGAATATGTAATGTAGTAAGGATATGCATGTGACATGAGAGTGGATATATATAGAACTTCCCATTATGGAAGCAATATCTTCCAATGCTCTGCGGAATTGTAGAATGGTAAAGAGAGAAATTAGATGGCCATAAACGTTGACACCCTGGTTACTAATGAAGAAATAATGTTTGAATGAATTCATGAGAAACTTTTAGCTTCATGTATACGGATTTGAGGTCATGATCAATAAAAGCAGGAAAACACAACCCTGCTGTAAAAATAAATGTGTATAAAGAAACCATGTGGTAAAAGGTTGGCTGAGTTCCAACCCACCAAGGCAAAGTTTCTCATATGAAGAGTAATAATTTGAAAATTAATATAAGGGTCCTTTGTGTGTAAATGTGGCTGTTATTAGACAAATCGGTAAGTGCGGACACAAACTGATATCCCTAGTTTCACCTCAAAACTAGAACAAAACAAGACAATATACTAAACTTTCCTTAGATTTCAGTTATCAAATAAGAAGAGGATATAAAACATACCTTTTAAATGTTGTAGACCTGACCTTGCCAATGTGATCCTAGCTCCGTCGTGAGGCTTATGGATAAATATCTGCAAAGAAACACAAGCCAACAAAGACAAGAATAACATAGTCTATTTTATATGAAACTATGTACATGATCAAGAAATCATACAATATGGACAAATAACATTCATATAGGAAATAAAAACATATCGGTATTAAATAATGTGGAAGAAAGACACAAACAGATGCCTTGATGTTGTCAGGTTCCTTCCAACAGTTCCTTGCTTCCCACACACTTCTGCTCCAATATTTATGAGACTATGGATTTGAAAATCACTCACAATCTATCTTGACAAAGCAAAGCGTAAAGCCACTCTAACCAAGCTAACAATATCAAGCTAAATTTCCAATCTAACTTTCTCCATGAGAGCTCCTCTCCTTTTATAAGCTGAAGAGGATAAGGCGAGGAGGTTAGGATGATCCCACTAAATCATAAAAGCGAGTAAGATCCCAACCGATCAAAGGCCACCTCACCATAAAAGCTTCTCCTTCTAGAAGCAATGAGAAGATGCTTGTTTTTCCCACGTACAAAAATCGTCGCACCCTTAGAACTGAGCAGAGTGCAACGACGTTGCAGGCCAAGATTAGTACAACATGCGACGATCTGAGATCGTCGCACCCATAGAACTGGACATGGTGCAATGATCCTCCTTATTAGGGTTTTTACAAAGGAAAATATGATTTCATCTCTCAGGCAAAGTTCTTCTCCCTTCTTTCCTTAGAAATTCAAGCCATTGATCCCTCTGAAGACAATAGATAGGTTTACATTATTAACAGTCACAGGGATGACAAAAATAATGTGTAACAAAGAGACCCCCAAAGTATGAAGTTAGAATAGAGTGATAGCTGAAATACTTTGTTGATTGTGTGTAGGGAACAAGGAACAACTGGTCAGAAACCTGCCAACAAACATGGAAATACAGTACAATAATATATCATCACTGAGGTAGGAATTCCCATACTCAGAATACAAATGAATCAAAGCATAAATGACGACATGCGAAGATCCATGTCAAGTAAGACAAGTCATGGCCACCAAACATACACTATGGATCCATGCCATTATGACTCAAATCTGAACATAACCACCAAAAATACACTCTGGATATATGTGTTAAAGACTCAAATTTTAACATAGCCATGAGACATACACTGTGGATCTATGCAATAGTATAATATGAATATACTCCAACGCAACCTGAATCTGTCAGAA
The DNA here is from genome assembly GCA_900067695.1 of Picea abies. Taxonomy (NCBI): domain Eukaryota; kingdom Viridiplantae; phylum Streptophyta; class Pinopsida; order Pinales; family Pinaceae; genus Picea; species Picea abies. Next base: position 348 of record CBVK0101537172.1, on the reverse strand, counting down.
AAGGTTCAGGGTCTTCATATCCACCACTCTATAGTACGAATCTAACCATGAAAATACATGTGATGAAGTTGAACATGGTAGAAACCACTTGATTATCGATCATTAGTGAATACCGTTAACAATTGCGAGGGAAATCCCCATTAATGTCAATGACACCCAAGGTACTCTAGTACAATCCAACGATTTTGAATATATGAGCTAAAGTCGAACACTCGATGGAATCTACTGATCAGGGGTCAATAATGAAAACCCACCGCCGAAAGCGAGGAAACCTGCCATTGAGGCATGCAAGTTCCAAGGTACCAATTAGTTTCTAAGTCTAATTCCTGGATAATGAGTTGAAGTCGA